>SRPX01000366.1:0-27149 GCA_018360215.1 Claviceps spartinae
GACTTAGTTTCCTGCAGTGGCTACACTCAAATATCATGTCGCTTCATTTTTCCCTGCTGAGGGCCCTTGGGTCTATGCACGAAAGGGGGGGAAATTTAGTGACTTGGTTTTCTGCGGTGGCCACACAGTACACTCAAATACTATGTCAGTTTATTTTACATTATTAGGGCAGTGGAAATATCCAGAATGGGCAGTGGAAATAGCGAAAGTCGGCAGTGGAATTATCCCGACCCATAATAAATCACGGTCACGCAATTTCTGTTTCAATTGCTTCTAATCATCTGCATTCCTTGCACTTGGCCCACCATGAAGCTCGTCTCCTTATCACTTATAAGTTATAGCACTAGCTGCCTCCCAAACCGCGGTTGGTTTGATAGCTAAAAGTACCTGGAAATTCTCCGGAAACCCCTCGGGCGGTCTTCGAGATGTCACGTTTCCCTTCAAGATGGCCGGTGCAGCTCACAAGTCGGGCTACTACTTTGCCCAGCAGTTCAACTTCCAAGGCATCAGCAGAGTAGGCTACTGCGGAATCCAGAGCCGACCCAATGGCACTGGGGGTAAAAGCATCGTCCATGCAGTCTTTTCAACCTTCCAGGGAAATTCCACCACTCAAGACAGCAAATGCCACATGGGCGCTGATGGCTCTTCGGCTGGTGTCAGCTGCGCCGTCGAATTTCCCGGCTCTTACGACGCCGTGTATAATGTTGTGGTAGAGAATGTCCAGGGAACGACCTGGAAGGGGACCGCTATCAACAACTCGACTGGCGAGTCCTTTCACATTGGGTCCTGGACTCTACCATCTACCGCGGGCGGCATCAAGTCGAGCCAACTCGGTTTCGTGGAGTACTATCCCTGGAACTCACGCCGTCACGGGCACAAATGCCGTGACCTGCCCCGGACGGCTGTTACTATGTTCGACCCCTATTCTAAAACACCTGGTGCAGGCACTGGACACACCAACAAACCCTATGAATCTGGCGATTGTGTTGGAAAAGTTGCTTTCTCCACTGAAAAGGTCGCCAATGGTTATGGTGTTCAGTGCGGCTTCTAATAAGCTTGGGCGCCAGTTTTGTTTTTGCAAGGACCTGATGCTACGGATGCCGCAACGTGGAATAGTTTCACGACTAACTTGAGGGCCTCAGGGCAGATGTTCTCGTGGCAGTTGCACGATTTCGTGCCGTTTACAGCACCAATAGGGGCCCTATTAGCCTCGTCCTCCTTGTCTTCCTGTCAATATTCGGCGACTAGCTAGTAGCGCCAGTCTATCCACCAGCCAATAAAATGCATATTCAGCATTATTCTCGTTGTTGGCTTCGTGTTTTTCAGTCGTCATAGACTTTTCCCAAGTTGAAGATTTTCCCTGTTTCCAGTCTACATGAGAAAAGGGCAGCAAAGGACTCAGGCCCAGGAGCCAATCCGAGGGATTCGAAGGACAAAAGGGCGCAAGTCGGGGCTCCGATCAAGGATGGCCGGAAATCAACTCGGAAGCTAGTATGTACCTAGCGGGTTGGGCAGACACATTAGTCCAGCAATATTCTCATTGCTCAATCCCGACAATTAAGCCGGTTTTCAGCAAAAGATTGATCGCTTTTCGGTGAAAGTATTGTGAAGCCCACTGCCCCGTTACCCGTAGCCAATTCGGCCCGGTGTTACAAAATCTCTCTGGCCTCTGACCTTGCCTTCGTGCAGATGGACTGTCGGCTAACTACCTAAGTAACAGCTCCGTCAATATTGTGTGCCATTTTATTGCGGGCATGTGCCCTCAATACTTTCTAGTTTCACTGAGACGATGTACGATCAAACCTTACTAGTCGATACATGCTGAACGACTGCAGCTCTTTGAATCGGTTCTTGCCGCCGGCCGGCATGCATGTTGAGTAACATAGGAGATCGGCTGCATGCACGCAAGATGTACACATCAAGACTGGGGTGCTCGTCGTACAATCTGTTCTTGAATTTCCACTCCATTTTCCTGTTGAACTGGGATTCGTCTATTTTCGCGATGCTGTGAAATTTTTATCCTGAGACATCTTACTATTTATCTTGACAATGCCATAATTCGGTTCATTACGTAAAAAAACAAAGATTCTCTATTCCAGTTCAATAGTGCCAGGTGGTTTTGAGGATCTACAGATAGTTAGCAATCACCTGTGTTCTTGATTGAGTGGAAGGGTGCGGGGCTTACAGATCATATGTGACTCGTGAAACTCCATCCACTTCATTGACGATTCGTCGAGCAATGGCCTTGAGCAGTCCGAAGGGGAACTCGTAGGGCTCGGCACTCATAAAGTCACTCGTCGTAACGGCGCGGAGACTGTGTTGCCATACGATGTCAGACTCAGACTGCAGATTGAAGAGGAATGACGAATGCCATGATGCTATGACTTACATGATGATGTACCCGTAGACACGAGTGTCTCCCATCACGCCAACAGCTGAAACCGGACGATTAGTACCGTATGCATAGTGTGACGCCTCAGCCCTTTTGCATATTCTTATCCCTACCTTTGTTGGTATCCAGACCAGCGTATGCTTGAGACATCTACATGGAGTCAGCTCTTGCTCCACACTTTCTGGTGTCAGAAAACTTACCTCGTTGTAGATGCCAGCTTCTTTGATCATGGAAATGAAGATGTGATCAGCCTTTCTTGCGATCTCGACTCGTTCGGTTGTCAGGTCTCCAAGAACGCGCACTCCGATGCCAGGCCTATATCGTTCATGAATTAGTCCAGTCTGTACGACTAAGAATACCAAGTGGAGAGAATAGGAGACGCGATAAAGTGACGGATCCCTTGGGTTTCACGGGGCCCTTGCTTTGATCATGACCCCGTGCGAGAACGGGCACGGTTCGGGGAGGCTTACCCAGGAAATGGGTGTCGGTTTACAAGGTCTTCATGAATCTGTAGGCGCCGGCCGAGGCTTCTCACTTCATCCTTGAACAATTCTCTCAAGGGTTCTAAAAGCTGTTGGTCATTTTTTTTAGTTTGCCGTTATCCCTTTTCCTCGAGTATGGGAGATAAGTTCGACATATCTTGAAGCCGTGTGATTGTTGCATTTCACCGGACGCAAGAGGATATTAGGGCATGCAGACTTACTCGAAGACCATGCTGTTGTCGACGGAGTTGGAGTCAGCTGAGACAAATAATCGCAAGGGAACTAGGAGATGCTTATCTTACGCCATCCATCATACGCTGTTTACATTAGTTAGCCTAAGATCAGTTCAATCGTAGAACTTGGACTGATGAGCAGACGAAATTGAAAAGTAACTTGCCTTAGGTAGGCCTCCGACATTATGATGGGATTTGATGACCGCTGACGGCCCTTTGTAGGAGAGACTCTCAATTCTACACACATCAGTCTAATCCGCGAAACGTAAAATATGATACTCACACGTCGGGATAAAGCTGCAGAATATTAGTCAAATCATGCGTTGGAATGCGTTCAGTTATACAAAGAAGTTGCTTACCGTTCCTTGAAGGAACCAAGAGACCTTTCCAGCATTGGGGGTGTCCTTGGCTTCGTTCTCAATTCTAATAGCTTCTTTCTCGAACAAATCGATCTGCAAAACATTAGCACCAAGCGCGATGAAAGACGAAATCCAGCGACAAACGTGGGGCCAGGAACTTACAAACGTTTCGCCGATGATCTTGCGCTTCTTTTCAGGTTCAGTGACGCCCTTAAGACGGCTGAGGAAAAGCTCGCCACCATCGACAACCGTAAGATTGATTCCAAGGTGCTGTTGGAGTGTTGCCTTGACCTCCTCACATTCGTTGAGACGCATCAATCCTGCCACATGTTAATCGTGATTATACTCACACGGGAGACTCGAGACGTAGTAACGTACCATTGTCAATAAGGATAGCGTGAAAGCGGTCACCTCAACGTTATGTTAGCATCACTACACAAGCTTGCTAGTGCGACTATCGGAGGCCATACCAATTGCTTCCTTCATGAGCTTCGCCGCCACTGTGCTGTCTACACCTCCTGAGACTCCACCAATGACTTGGGCAGTGTCACCGACAAGCTTCCTGATTCGAGTAATTTCTTGCTCAATGAAGTCGCTCATCACCCAATTAGGTACCGCGCCACAGATATCAACGCTGAAGTTGCGCAACAGCTCACTTCCCCGGGGAGTCTGCGGTTTTAAATACGTGAGCAACGTTGCGAGGAGCTATGGAACAAAATGAGGACAAGTTGACGTACGTGTTCGAGCTCGGGGTGAAATTGTACACCTGTTGCCCTCGCAAGTTAGTGCGAGGTTTTTACAAAGTTAATAAACACAGAAATGTACAAAGTATACGCACCGAATACAGACTTTGTCTGGTGGGCAATGCCGGCATATTCCGAATTGGCTGTTTTGGCCACGACCACAAAACCCTCAGGCAGGCGTACGAGCTTGTCAAAGTGGCTCATGTAAGCTACGCAAAGGTCAGGATCTATGTGGCAAGTGTATCGCACGGAAGACTGGAGAAACCGCTTTACCGTGCATAGTCTCGCCCAAACCAGCGAAGAGGCGGTCAGCATGGCTCCCAGCTTTTTGAATGGTGACATCAGCGTGCCCGTATTCTGTTCAGCCACAGTATTAGAGAAGGGACAGCGCTGCGGAATTTTAGGAGAAGCTCAAACCTCGAGCCGTTCCGCGAGCTACGTTTCCAGAGTCGGTTTGCCAAGCAATTTCCTAGAAGCAATTAGCCCTTGTACGTTCAACGCGAAAATTGCAGTGGCGTAACATACCTGACAGCCATAGCTAGATGCGAGAATTAGTGACATGGTCATTTTCCATCCTTCAGAGTCGATTCACATACCAAATGCCCCTGCCAACATGAGTTAGTAACGTAGTATTTCTGAAAGCGCTTCGGGCACTTACAGGATAGGAACGCCAAGCTCAAAGACGGCGGGGTCAACGTCTTGAATTAATTAGTATAGATAAAGGACTAGATGTTAAGGGAATATCCTTACGAGGCGAGCCCTCATCGTAGACAGACGATGGACCTATGATAAGTTGTTAGCCACGGGTGAAACTAGGCGCGGGGTTTGATACTTACCTCCAGACAAGATGATGCCCTTGGGCTTCCAGGTCAAATCAGCGAGCTTTGTGTTGCAGGGAAGCATCTCAGTGTAGACATTGAGTGCCCGCAAGCGTCGGAGGATGAGATGGCTGGTCTGACTAACGATGGTGTAAGCTCAATGCTTGTGTCAGGTGCATCTGGTCAAGCGCATCATTTACCTGCCAAAGTCCAGCACCAGAATCGTCTGTATTGCATCTTGTCAGTCTTGTGGCCATCGGGAAGGACTGGGCTTGAAATGGTACATACGTCAAAATGATTATGAGGCGCCTCGGCCTCGGTACTGTTCGCCATTGTGTCTGTTTGCTGCTGCACGCACGAGGATATATTCGTGAGTGATGATATCTCTGAAAATTTTGGCGTTCAACGACCGATTGGCGTTGTTGTGCCAGACTTTTTGCCCCTCCCTCCAACCCGCGTTGGCTTATCTTATCTTATCGCATGTGTCTCCACTTCCAGTTCTCGTGAATCGTGATGAATGTGATGCTGGTTGTCACCGGGGAGACCAGGCATGCGATATGTACAGACAACATTAATTGTAGTGAACAAGGTTGGTTGCCATTTCTATCGAGGAAAATATCGGGAAAAGGGAACAGGATAAAGCAAAGGAGCAATCAATATTAGTTTCGCTAATAAAAAACAACTACATACAACGTACCTATGTACTCCGTACTCCGTAGGTAGATCAAATTCGGGTTAGTACCTGTGTTGACGTCACTTCCAAGTTCCCACCATACTATGTAAGGTACCTTGTACATCCCCCACTATACAACCTGCAACTAGGGTTGTTAGATTTACGGTATGGAACGTTAAGGACGTACAGCATGCTGTAATTCACCCCAAACGTTTGTGACTTGATCATGACAGTGTCATTAACCAGTGAGACCGACTTATACACGTGGTGTCCACTTATGTACCAGATACTAGTCTCCTATTGGTAGAACGCATCTTGGGCGGCGCGACCGCCGATACTGGACAGCATCGCGAGTCTTCGGAGTCTTCACGAAACCATGCATGAATGCAACATGATGCCAGATGGATGGGCGTCTTCGCTACAAAGACGCGAGGGCTCGTGTTGTTCACGCGTAAGTTTATGTTTGTGCGGATCCCAATTGACACATGTCGGGCACCCCAGCGGGGTTGATCCAAAATTTTGAAAAAAGGTGGGTCATACAGGCGATGTAATCTCAGTTAGAGACGTAATTCAGTCCGTAACTAAGGTTGCAAACATCGTTAGGTACCATTACACCTAACAGCCCTACCTGCAACCCTGCAGGCTGCGGCACAGGCTACAGCTGTCTCCGATCAACGCGACCTTCCATCTACATTGTCCACTGATCTGTACCAATTCTCTTTGGGATCCTCCAAGCACTCCCCAACAGTGACGGATTTGAAACCATTTCTGCGCATCGACCGAAGCATATACTCTGTCAAATTATAAACAGACTGATAGACAGGGTCGTGCTCGATACCCAACCACTTTGTCTTCGTGCTATCCTTACCCTCAACACCATCATCCCAAATATCTTTTGAGCGCTGTATCTCTTCCGCTGAGTTGTGCAAGTACCCCTCCGTATCCAAATTGAAGTACGTGACGTGGTAGCCCAAATCCCCCAGTTTGCTATCCACCATCTCATTGCTAGACGAGTAGGGGGGCCGAATATACGTGGGGAAATAGCCGAGGACATCGGCGAAAGCAATCTCATTGAAGATGATTTGGTTGGAGAGCTGACTGTCGCTAATCTGAGTAAGTCGCTGATGAGACCACGTGTGACTTGCGACTTGGTGGCCTTCAGCGACCATGCGTTTGATGAGATTCCGCCAGGGAAGATCGCGGTTATTGATGGCGCCTTTGCCTAGGTTGCGACCAGTGACGAAGAAGGTTGCTTTCGCATCGTACTTCTGTGAGTAATGTTCATGTCAGTATCGACAGTTATCTGATTGATGACTGTAAGTCTTCGATCCTTCTGTTTGTGCAAGGCCCTGCGACCTACCTTGAGCAAGTCGAGTAAGTCGGAGGTATACTCGTAGGGGCCATCATCGTACGTGAGGGCAATGACGCCATACTTTTCACAGTGATAGATGCCTTTTCCGTACGGAATCGGACCTATTTTTGGACGATCGATATTGACTGTATCCGGACCCTCGGGTCTAATATTGCCGTCGCAGCTGTCGCTAAAGTCGACTTGGCATGCTGGGGAAGAGCAGTACTCGAGCCCTCTGCCGCACCATCTGATGAGAGGGTCATTAGGAATGTCTTCAAGCAGCGAGAGAAGTCAAAGGCTCACGCACCCCTGTTTGGAGCAGCAATAACCCTTTTTGCATCTTTCACCTCCACTCGTACCGCATCGTTGACCTTGACGCTTCACAACATCGTAGAGGAAGGGGGTCTCCTGTACTGCTGTTTTGTGGCTGCTTTTACTGCGCGGAATGTGGAAATCTATGCCGTATACTATGGGAAAATACATTAGCAAGAAGATGAGTAGCTCCATGTTTCTATTGACTAAAAAGGTCATTTTAACTTGCACGGAAACTTAGAGAACTGAGTGATTTTGGATCGTCGAGGGTCTGCAGTTTGGGTTGCATGTTCATCTTATATGCATGACGAAGATCAAAGCTAGAAACCTAAGAAACCGACGTCGGTCCTCAACTCCTACATGTTGGGGTGCCTCAATCGGCTTAGAAGCTGGAGCTCGGGTGCTTCCGAAGCCATCTCGGAATACTAAAGCTATGTGTGAAACAATAGCGAACGATTATCCGCATGCAGTAAGCCGTCTATACGTGCTACACATCCGAAGAAGGACAGTCTAATGAATTGCGTCCTATATTTAGCAGGATTTCAGTACATACATACTAAATGTAGATGCTAACAAGATCGCTACGGTTGCACATTGTAAGAATGGCGACTATGTAGTCGTTCAGTTTGTACAAACACAGCGCTCCTCCTCCGTATATAACCTGTGATACCAGGACAGTGGCTCTCGATTGATTCGTCGCAACTATCTGTCGACGGCATGCATGAAGCCAAGCTCGTGTATGTACGGACGTAATGTCGGTCTTATATTTTCGGTCTCAATGCCGACCTCGGCTTCAAGACGCGTTCAATAGTGGATGGTCGCACGTCAATTCCGAGCGCTGCAAGGATGGTAAACGTGGGCGGCGGGGTTCAAGATTCAAGAAGCAAGATCATGCGGTTGTGGGAGGAAAGTTGAAACAGAATGACGGTGTGGACTCGAGATGAAATCCATACGACGTTGGGGCGCAAGTTGCAACTACTTTAGCTGACAGGGGTTCGAGCCGTAACGTGACACTCATTTTCATCAAATATGTACATACAGACACGTCGCGGCGTCAAGATATCTAGACCAAGGTTTTCACGGCTACGGCCTCAATCTAATCTATACATACGCCCTGGGAATGATGAACAGCGACCAGTAATGCGCCGTGAGGCTCCGTGACTCGGCACGATTCGGATCTGATAAACAGCTTTGAGGCAATTTTGCTGTTCCTAGTTCAGCCACCGGGATCAGAGCATTTCGTTCGATTGGCATGTCAACCCGGACTATACTCTTGATCCGATGAGAATCTGACCTCCGCTTATTTTAGTCCCAACAGGCTCATGGGTTTCACAGTTTCACTGACCAGTGACCGCAGATTCTAGTCCCGAGTCCCTAGGCATCCACGCCTCAATGATTTCAAGATGTCATGGCATGACACCAACAAGGTTGTTGATGGCTTTTCAGGCTCCACCACCACGGGCATTTCAGTCCAATAGGCGAGTAGTCAGATCCATCTGATAACGGAGAGGAAGAGAAAAGGATCAGCGACTTTGTCATTTTGGGTAATGACTGGCGCCTTGGAGCTTTGCACAACTTGCGCGATAGTCAACAGGGGGGGTGGGTCAACGCTTGCGCTGACGAGAATATTTCCAAGTCAGAGAGAAGACGTGGCAGACTGACTTGGACCACCCACACCGGACTTGCAACTGAAGCAGCATCGCCGTCGCTCTCCCCATTCCGATGGCTATACGTCTGTTTTATTCTCGAGGAATTCACGGAGTATAACTATCGTTGGTGCCCGCCAATGCCCAGGCTCTTGACCCTTGGTTCTATACCTCAGACTTTCTTCCCAATTCGCCTTCTCGCCGATTCTCGCCTTCCGTTTCCGCTGAGACCACCAATCCAAATTTGGTAGACCTCTGCTGAATTTCTGTCTTGTGCATTTGCGCTTCTGGCGAGCCGCTGGTCGCTTGTGGCTTTATCGAAAACTAGAACACGTCGTTTAAGAGTTTCCGAAGCTTTTTCTTTTTTTTTTTCTGGGTCGCAATTCCATACGCGACTTTGGAACCCAATTCGATACCACAGCCTTGCCGCTGGCCAGAGGGTTCACGACGGCCCCCAATACCCAAGATGGATCATTCAATAGAGACATCAGAGAAACAATCACCAGCAACTGGACCGCATACATCAGGGTCTGTTTTGCCAGCTGGTCAGAATTCTGCAGCTCCGCCCGCAACAGCCGCCGATGCCGTCAGAGATATCAGGTCGCCGGGCATAGTCCGCGTCGAAGCCGTTTCCTCAGTCATCACCACCCTCGACCGGTTCTTCATCTTCACTGGCGTCTTCCTCTTGGCCTATGTCTATGGGCTCGATGGTACTCTCCGGTACGCCTACCAGCCCACTGCTACCAGCTCCTTTAGCGAGCACTCCCTCTCCGCGACGGTCAATGTCCTGCGATCCGCCATATCCGTCGGCGCTCAACCCACCGCCGCCAAGATTGCCGACGTCTTCGGCCGCGTAGAGCTTATCTGCGTGGCTGTCCTCTTTTATGTCGTCGGAACTATTGTCGAAGCCGTTGCCGACAATGTTGATACTTTCTCCGGCGGCGCCATCATCTACCAGATTGGATATACCATGCTCACGCTACTGGTCGAGGTCATCATCGCCGACATCACTTCCACGCGGGCCCGTCTCTTCTTCAGCTATATCCCGGCCTTGCCCTTCATCATCAACACCTGGGTGTCAGGGGATATCTCATCTGCTGTGCTTGCTGGGCCTGGCTGGAAATGGGGCATCGCCATGTGGGCCATCATCATGCCCGTATGTGCTCTCCCACTCATCGGCTCTTTAATGGTAGTCACCCGCCGTGCCAAACGTCAGGGCTTCCTCGGTAACTATACGACGGCGTTCAAGCAGCTTGGATTCCGAAACCTGGCCATTGAGCTATTCTGGCTTCTCGACGTGATAGGCATCATCCTCATCATTGCAGTGCTCGACCTGATCCTCGTCCCTTTTACTATTGCCGGCGGCGAAAGCTCAAAATGGGGAGAAGCTCACATCATCGCGCCACTCGTCATCGGCATCCTCTGCATCCCGGCTTTTATTTTATGGGAGCTGCGAGCACCGCACCCGTTGATTCCCTTCAAGGACATGAAGGATCGCGGTGTTTGGGCCCCGATGGGTATCGCCATCTTCCTCAACTTTGCCTTCACCATGCAGAGCGACTTTCTCTACACGGTCCTGCTCGTCGCGTTTGACTTCTCCATCAAAGCCGCCACCCGCGTCCAATCTCTCTACAGCTTCACCAGCGTCATTGTCGGGCCTCTTCTCGGCCTGCTCGTCTACAAGGTCAAGCGCCTGCGGATCTTTGTCATTGCAGGCACGCTGCTCTACACCGTAGCTTTCGGTCTGCTCATTCACTTCCGCGGCGCTTCCGGCAGCGTTTCCTCTGCCCAGGCCGGTGTCATTGGCGCGCAGGTTCTCCTTGGAATTGCCGGCGGCCTGGTGCCTTACACGGCGCAGGCCTCCCTCCAGGTCAATCTCAAGCATGAGCACCTCGCCGTGCTTACGGGCATCTTCCTCGCAACCTACAACATTGGCTCAGCGCTTGGCAACACCGTCTCTGGGGCAATATGGAGCCAGGTTCTGCCGGGAAAGCTGAACAGCTTGCTGAACCCCCTCAATTCGACTCTGGGAACGACCATGTATATGAACCCGCTCGGCACATACACCTCGTATCCGATCGGTACCCCTGAGCGCACCGCAATGGTTCAGTCTTACCAGTCTGTGCAAAAGCTCCTTACCATTACAGGCATCTGCCTTTGTGTTCCCTTAATCCTGTTTGCTATCTTGTTGCGGAATCCAAGGCTTGATGATAGACAGACGCTGGCTAAGGACCTGGACTCTGACACAGAGACCAAGTCCGAGGCTGACGCTGCGTCAATACGAAAATGAAAAGTGTCCAAAGATTATGATTTGTAAAAGCCTGTTAATGTGTATAACGTATAATATAAGACAATAGAAACTAATACATCGAATATGAAGTTGAGGAGATAAGTTTCCGAAGTGGCATGGAGACAATTTTCGGCGAGATTAGTAGTAAAGCACCACACTTCTTGCACATGATAGATGTGCTTGATGCACGGATACGTTGGAGCATGAAGTGACACTGGCATCGGGGCTCTCAGCCCGTTCCTGATCCGTTGGTCCGTTGAAGTGTGGTTAATATTAGCGAAGCACTCCAGGAGCGTTGCTGTCAGTATTGCTTCTCGACTTCAATGTAGCCCTGAGGCCCTGGCCTGACCTGTGCTAAACGTGTCTGTACGCTCAATGGCAAAGTATGGAAAAAGGCGTCCACATGGAGGCAACAACGAGAAAAAAACGATAACGGCGACGACGACATATACATTGGAAGTTCATCATCAACTGACATTTGTCCAACTATTTGAAAGAAACGACCCGGCCCTTGCTCTTCTTTTGCCCACCACTCGTCGTCTTTTCCCTGCTCTTGTCCTTCTGTTTCTCACTCTGCTTCCCCCGTTTAATCGTTTCAACGAGCCCCTCAATCTCCTCGATTCTCGCCTGCTCCTGCTTCTTTTCATCTTCCTTATCTCTGGCAACTTTTTCGAGTGCCCTAGCTTTCGCCGCGGCCTTTTCCGCCCGTTCGATAAGCGCATCGCTCTCCTGCCACAGTTTCTGCGCAACGTCATCGTCCTTGACTTCGCTGCGCGCAAAGTCCACCTCCATGCATTCCTTAATCAGCCGTCCGCCATGGCCGACTGCAAGACCGGACTCCATAACAGCATGCAGAAGCGACTGGGCGCCTCGAAAGGGCGATTTGAGCAAAAGCCAGGGAACCGCATAGCCAACCAAGTAAAGCGCCAATCCGAACAGAGAGCCCCTGGTAATCCAGCGGCGCGTACCAGGAGTGCGACTCAAGCCCGGATCAACAAAGATGACTTTTGCATTCATAGGAAGCTGGTCCGGCCGCTTGTACAGATCGAGATGCTTCTGCAGGGCCTGCCCAAACACCATCAGGGCGAGCTTGCTCCGGGCGTACGCCGCCGAAGGTGACCAATTCGTCTCATCAATAGCATCCTTCAGCGACGGCGAGCCAATATACGACGAGCAAGTCATCATGATGATGCGCACATCTCTATCAAACGGCTGCGCCTTGATTGCTGGACTCAAGATGCTCAGTAGATGGAAATTGGCCAGATAGTTCACTATCCACGTCTCTTCAATGCCATCCTTTGTCTCCCGTCTCTTGCTCCCAGGAGGCGCTGCGGTCGCCGCGCACAAAACAATCATGTCCAGTCTTCGCGGGGGCGCATTGTCAATCCACTTGGTCGCAAACTTGCGAATGCTGTACAAGCTCGACAGATCGACCTGCTCGGCATAAATGAGCTGATTATTGGTTCGGTCGCGCAAGTCTTGTATGTATTCGACGAGGAAGGGGTCCGACGGCGGGGTTTGTGTTAGGAGGACGAGTTGAGCGCCTCGGCCTGCCATCTCCTGGGCTGCCATGGCGCCTATGCCCGATGTGCCGCCTGTGATGAGGATGACTTTGCCGTGGAGATTCTTCTCGGCGGTGTTGATAGCGCCCGAGGTCCATACTTTGAGAAAGTAGAGCGCTGTGATGGTCACTGTGGCGGCGAGGATCGCGTAGGCATTGTCGCGAAGCCAGTCGGGGGGGCCGTTGGTGACGACATACATGGCGAAGGGGATCGGCATCTTGGGCAGGAGACTCGAGCCTGAGCCCGGCTGTGTCGATGTTGGGGCCGCGATGAGTGGGGATTAGGAGGTGTGTGCCATGAGAGGCGCATCGAAGGGGGCCTGGCGCGGCGATGAAGGCGGAAAGGAATCGCTGTGACGGTTGGATTTGGGAGTTTGGAGTTGACAAACAATCAAGTTACATTGTACCTCTCTATTGACACTGGGCAGCTCCGGTGGACGCACTGTAAGCTGTAGGCTGTAGGCTGGCTGTAGGCTAGGGCAACTGATTGGGGCCTTGCGCTGTCGTCGCCGGCTCGCCGCCCCTGAAGCTTGCGAACGAGCCCCACACGTCCCCGTCTCGAAATGCACAACTTCACAAGCCTCCAGTGTACTCCAGGCCAGATCTTGATCAATGCACGCAGGCGGCAGCACGATAGCAACTGCATCTACAAATCGGGAGCAATGCCGTTCAATTAAGCCTAACAAGTCATTCGTCGTAAATACTTAAAACTCCCCTGATCTCGCCTGGCAACGCTGTCATACAGGCTGCAGCTGGTGGAATGCCGACTTGCCTCAATGTCCATTGTTGGCACCATTCGTCTCGTTTGTGCCACGGCCATTTGATTCTCCCTTGGGCCTCTTCGTCCAAATCTCTCCAACGACATCACCCGGTTCAGCCACGCAGATCCAATCGCCAATGCCATCATCGGCTTTCGCCCGTCTCATGCCGCGCCCGCCCCCTCCCACGATCAAATTACCTGGTCTGTACGTCTCGTCCTCCTTCAGCCTGCGAATGACACTGCCGTGGACTCGCACGTTATCTGGAATATCACGTGTTTCGCCGCGCGGCAGGGGCCATCGTATCGGCTTCCACGATCCATTTGGTTGTAGATCCATCCGTCGAAAAGGCAGGAATTCCATGAATTTCCACCCCATGACAGCCGTGGCGCTTAGTCCCCCTCCGTATTCCAGAGAGTCGTGAATGAGCGATGTGTGTGCCCTGTGCATCATTTCATGGAAAGGCGATATCGGCATTGGTGTAGAAGCTGTTTTATGGGCGAGATGCGTCGCTTGAAACTCGCTTCCCTCTATCTCTGGGCTCGACTGGCTATTTTGCTGTCCAGGTTGGACGTTTCCTGCTTCGTCGTGCACTTGGATAGCAGGTCTGCTAGCACTACTGATCCGAGGATCTCGAGCCGATGGTCTGATTTGATTATCGGTGGCGTCTCGGCATCCCATGTCGGTGACGCTGTCCATGTCGAAGGCGAGGCCAGCCTTGATGGCTTCACGCACCATCCAGGCCAGGGGAACGTGGCTCGCACTTTTATGATCATCGGGCGCATCCCATCCACCGCCAATATCGCCGTGGCCCCCAGCGAACCAAACCTCATCGATGTCTTGGTCCTCGTCCTTCCAGTCTTCCAGTTCGCTCTCGCTGTGGGATCCATCCGAACACGACAAATTGTCTGGGTCCAAGAGGCCACCACGCGTCATGCGCCAGCAAGACCGAGATCTGGGTCGATACGGCGCGAAGTCACGCTGATCCTGCGATACGACACCCCTGCGGCCTCTATTAATATCAGCTCCTCCTGGTGACAAGAAATCACCGGCACGTTTTTCCTCTTTCTCGGGAGACACGTCTGGTTCTGGTTGACCAGAGGCGCGTGTGTGATCCACGCTTTTCCGCACCCTGTCAATCATTTCACCTACGTGGCCATGGCCATGATGCCCGTGAGAATGGTGCTTGTGTTTAGGGGGCTTTTGATACATCAAGTCTTGGCGGAACTTGGCGCGTCGCTCGTCAATACTGACTGCATGTCGAATCACTTTAGCGCTCGAGCGAGCAGTGTAGGGAAACTTGCTCCTCTGCATCCAGGCCGCCTCAAAACGCGGAACCGAATTGACCGTATCGAACAAGCCCAGGAATTGGATGCGACCAACTGGTCTTGAAAACGTTTCTCGAAAGCCCTTCATATAGCTGTACATGCGCCTCGCTTCTCTGTCTTCGTCAATAGCATCCGAGTGGCTACTGCCGTTGTTGTTGGTTGCGGGCTTTCTGCTCTGCCACTGCGCAAACGCCTTCCAGGCAAACTTGACCATCTCCTCGTTCCCATGGCAAAGCAGACCGATGTAGTCGAGCATTTCGGCGAGGAATCTCGCAATGTAGGCGCCGCGACTGAAGCCAAACATGTAGATCTCATCTCCCTGCTGATAGAAGCGCATGAGGAAGCGATACCCGCCGACGACGTGTTGATCAAAGGATGAGCCGATGGCCGAGTCTTTTGCCTTTTGATACCATGATTTCATTCGTGCGCGAAGGCCGCTATGCGATAGAGAATCCGATATAACGTAGGTGCCAATGCCAGCTACCAGGAGATGTCAAAGTCAGCGTCCAAACGAGATGCTTTCGGTTGGTTGCGCGTTGCCAAGATAGATGAACGACAGAGAACATAAATGCTTAGCTCAAACACAAGGAGAGCTCACGCTGGTAGTAGTGGTATTGATCACCAGCAGACCGATCAAGCATACGAAAGATCTTGAGAATATTGCTATCACTTTCATTGCCGTGGAACTTGTTGCCAGTCCCGTCGAAGCACAAGATGAGTTTCCGCGGCTGCCGGTCTGGTTCCCTCGAGATTGCTACACGGTGCGAGAGAGGGCTCACGGCTCTAGGGCGTCTTCGACAAGAGTTTCCTCTTCGTCTGGGTGAGTAGTCTACCGAGGGGACGTCATCGCGCCTATTGCGAAGAGCATGTACTGGCTCGGGATTCAATCGTCCAACCTCCGCCATTATTGTATGTACAGTGATGTTGTAGACGTGATGAAGCTTTTCCTTCTTGACGCAGTATAGATCCGCAAACTTGTGCAAGTATAAAGGGATTTGGCGACAGCGAAAGAGGGAAAGTCGAAACCTCCGTTATTGCTCGGTATACTTTTCTTTTCCCTCCTCAAAGCAATGACCAGACATAATAGCCCGCGGTATAACTGAGGCAGTACAGACACGTCGCTTGTCTTGGCATCGGACTCCGCAGGAGATACAACCAATCCATGCAAAGAAGTTCTCTTGGGATCTACAATGGTGGCTTACATGTCTCGGGATGGCTCATGATGACGATGAGCAAGCGTCAGGTGTTGTTACACACAACGAAAGATCCACAAGCATGCTCCGTAAGATGAAAACCTCCAAATTCTGTCTGATCTTTGAGATTTCCCGGCATCACCTCCCGCGGGGCGCCAATCATGGGGGGCAAAGTGCCGTATGAAACAGTCGTACACCTTGCGGCAACCTTCGTAGCGGGGAGGTAGGTAGGAAGAAATGCTGGCCGGCTCGAGTCCGAGTAATCTGCAACGAGCTGCCGTCTACTAACAATATTCATCCAGAAACGGCTGAGTCGGCAGATAATTCGATCGATCTTGTTGTTTGTTTGTGTATTGCGCATCCAGCCGCTTTCCAGCCCATCGCATGATATTCGCATCACATCATGTCGCGTCACGTCGCTTTTACCTACCACTCCCCCGCTTCCCGGCCGCAACTTGCCCGCTTCTTTTCCGACTTGAGAACGCCACCTCGTCCGTCTGCCACTTGCAACTTGCGGCTGAGCTCTCTGTGCATTCTGGATTGGCTTAGAGCATCCCAGCAATGATTAGTGTGAACAGACAGCGGATTGTGGAGTGATGAACAAGATAGCACCAAAGGTACCTAGGTAGGTAGTACACGTGTGCCACCCTGTATGAACATTGAAACCTGTCCAATGCTCCTTTGCACACCTACGCAGATCATGTTGCCATCCACTTGCTTTGGCCTGCAACCAGAGATTTTATCTTTTTCTTTTGTCTTATATTCCGGAATTGAAGTTCTTGATTCCGCACAAGAGAAGCGAGTCAGCGACTTTGGCGCGGCTGACGTGCCGCTGAAAGACACGATGTGATGAATCAAATCATCCCAGCAAAGTTGGCTGATGTCACGCAGCGCTACAAACGTAAGACATTTCTCTGTCTCCGTATACCTAGATTAGAGCACCTTTATTTTCGTGCGCATTACGAATGGTTTCTGATTCTTTCACGGGTCGCTGTCAGGACGTCATATGAGAATAGGAAGCGGATTGGCGTCGGTCATTGAATACCAAGCCCTTTCTTTCGTGGACGAAGCATCAGATGTCCCTCGCCGTAGCAGGCTATAAACAGAGAAAATGACTTCATTGCCCTATATCCCTACTCCTCATAAAGTTCTTCAACCATGCGCCACAGTAATCTGACTCACAGCCAAGCCCATACAAAAAACATGAAAATCCTCAATAACACGAACCCTCTCCTCGGTCTATCGTATTCGTAGGGGAGTGCAGACGTTTGCTACACTCATGACCCGAAAATCTCATCACTACGCCGGCAGTCCTCGCTTCTCGCTTTCCGTGAAGAAAATCACCATCCTCCACAGCTTCTTTACCAGATCCTCTGCATCCTCATCAAGGGCCTAGAGTTAGGTTAGCAACGTTCATTCTTTCGCTTGGGAGGGCGAACTGGAGATGGAGACAAAATTCGCCAAGACAACTTACCCCTTCTAATTCATCCACCAGCGCCGGCGCGGTACCATGCTTTCGCAGGTGTTCCTCTACAGCCTCGACCAGCATTTCCTCTTGAACACCGAGGTAATCCACGACCTTCTTCTCGACAAATGGTCGCAGTTTCTCCCGCACGATTGCGTCATCCATGTAATCCCACTTGACCTCCCAGTTCCATAGGCCTTCCTTCTCTGACGGAATCTCTTGCGCTAACGCTCTGACAGCCTGAGAAATTTCCTCCTCGGTCATGGCGGCAGCACCGCTTATGGGCTCCATTTGAATAGGAACAAGCTGGCGCTTGCTGGACTGCTCCGTGTCTTCGTCGTCCAGCAGGCCCTCGACTTCTGCGATAGTCCGGCGTTGAGGACCCTTGGAGGCCTGCGCTTTTTGTGCAGCAGCGCCAAGTGATAGCTTGAACGGTTGAGGAGCTGCAGCCGCCGCAGAAGCTGTGGCCGCTTCGCGACGATCCATTTCCTCCGCTTGTTGGTCCAGGAATGAGTTGGCCATGCCTCGGGCCCTCTCCATCTGGACTTCTTCTCTCCGAAGTTCTTCACTTTCTGCTCGTCGATCCAGCTCGTCCTGAGTCTCTTCGTCGACCCGATCCATGCCTCGTTTCCTGGCCCAAGTGCCGTGGTCACGGTAGTAAAGATGCGACTTGCGGCTCGCCTCCCGTTCATCGTTCCACGACCTTTCTCTCTCTAGTTGCTCATCCTTCTTGCGCTGCTCTGATTCCGCCTCTTGCTTCTCACGATCCTGTTCTCTATCCAGCGCAGATTGTCTGGATCGTTCTCGGTTTGCCCATTTACGCTCAGCGTCCATGTAGGCCTTCTCGTCGTCTGCATTCTTGTTCTGGACGTGTCTGCGACGAAGTTCCTCGTCACTAGCATCAGTCTCCTCCTCAGCACGATTGATGCCATAGTCTCCATGCACATTAACAAACGACACTCCTCTCGATGCTCCGTTTTGGCCTCGAGGTCCGGAGGGCGCATTGGGCAATGATGCTCTGGGTCCCAGAGGAATGTTGTTGGAACCTGCCGTTTGACGAGATGCCCCGTTCTTCCGCCGTTCCATCTCTTCAATCTCCTCTTCTTTTCGCAGCCGTTCAAGATCGCGTTGGTTACTTCGTTCTCGAAAGGCAGCAATTTCTCCTGCAACAACCTCTCGCATTTCCGCGGGTATGTCAGCAAGTTCGTCTTCTTGGGCTATGGCAATATTGACCACTTCCACGCTCTCGTCGGTGCCATTCTTCATCGCGATATCTCCGTCAACATCGGCCCCATTACTAATTGGAGGGTAGAATAGCTCTCGGACAAATTTCTCCAGTTCTGTCTTGGCGGTTTCAAGCCTGCCTGGAGCATCCGGATCGCTCGCCCTTTTCTCTTCGACTGATTCCACGTACTTGAGTGAAGCAGGATCAACGGCGCAATGTAGCTTTGTTTTCTCGATACCTTCGTAGTCGTCATTCTCGGGTGGAGAATCGCTCGAACCGTTTTGACGGTAGACTGGCACCTCCACATCCTGTTCATATAGTAGTTTGACCGCGTTGAATACGGAATCCGCATCTTCAAATAGAGCAAACCCAAACCTGGTACCTTTGTGATCGTCCATCGCGCTTGCAGAAGATTCCCACTTGCGCAAAGTTCCAATCGAACCCAACAGCTTCTGGACACCGTCGTCGCCACGAACGCCATCAGGTATTTGGTAAAGCATGATCGTCCGTAACCGCTCATCACTTGTCGGTGGTATTAGAGATTGAATAGCTTCTCTAGCGGCACCCCGGCTCTGTTCCGAACCACGTTCCATACCGTGACCAGATCGCCCGCCGCCGCCGCTGCCCATACCGCCGTGGCCAGGAGCCTGTGTCCGATCACCTCGTCCGCCATCAGCAGAGGGTGCAGTCGTCCCTAATCGAATAACGGGCGCGTTGAAGTTGATATTGGGCATGTTGGCAGGAGCCTGAAAGTTGGCGGGTAAGCCGCCAGGACGCCCAGATTGGGGAGCGTTTGCCTGCTGCATACCTGGAGGGGCGCACATGCCCGGGGGAGCAGCCATACCAGGAGGAGCTCCTGCAAGATGTCGCGAATCAGTATTGTCTATTCATTGATAATGGAGCAGTTGCTGCCTATCGTACCTAATCCTGGCGGCGCATTCATACCAGGCGGCGGCGCGCCATATCCGCCACCGTAGCCAGGTGGCATACCATAGGGATTGCCTGGGAAGCTCAAGTCAGATTATCCATTTCGTTGATTTCTCCACAAAGTATTTCGATGTGACTTACCCCCATACTGGTTGTAGGACATGCCAAAAAGCTGTCGTGATGAAAGCTTCTCGCGACACTCCTCTCAACCTTCTAGTCGGATGTATTTGGACAGGTTGCGTCGGGAGACTGGAAAGCTCGAATGTCAGACGAAAGTTGGAGGAAAAATGCTTCGTTCAGTCGTCGAGGTCAGCTGCACGGGAATCGTTCAACTCCACGTGGTGCGTATGCTGCTGGATGTAGAATTTATGGTTTCCTGTGATTGAAGCTTCGAGGAAAAAGACATTGGAGCCATCTAGCCTCGTCTTGGCTTTGTGAACCAACTGGTTACAGTGGAGCTTGTCCAAGCTGCCCAAATCGCCGTCCGGCCCCACCTCTGCATCAACCAGGCTCGTATCAACATTGCTCCGATCCGGCCATCTTGCATCACTTTTCTGTTCAAGATAGTTTGCGCCATGGTAGAGAATAAAGCAGCGTTTGTGAACTGGTGTCTCTATCCCCTACTCAACTGACCCTCAGGCGGCGACAGTCCGGTTGCGCCAAACAGTGTCGTCAATATGTACGCCCCCCCTTCCTTTCAACTGAAACGTTGTGCTCGACAAGTCCTAACAGTCACAGGGCCACGGTGAGATACGCCAGCGCCATGGCTGGCCGCTTGTTCGCCTCAACCACCGCCAATCCCATGACCACGCGAGCCTTCTCTTCCGCAATTCCTTTACGGACCACACCACCAAAACGATCGCCTTTCCAAGAAACCCTCTCCAAAAATGCACGATCAAATCCCCTAGTAGGCGACTACGTGCCCGACGAGCCCGCACCGCCTCGCCAAAAACGCAACCCACCGTCCACCTCCCGAGTATCCATATTTGACCCGTCACCCTCACCCACGACGACGACGTCGGAGTCGATCTTCGATGCGTCAGCGTCATCCTCACCACCACCGCCGCCACCGCTGGAGTCCAGCAAAGCCGAAGAAGCATCTCAAAAACCGAACCAAACTTCTCACTCCTACGACGCCACCTCCGCAATACAGCTTACAGAAATCATCTCCGGGAAAACCGAGAAGAACCTAAAAGCCGCCCGGATGCTCAACCCTCTCGACGAGCCGGTTTTGCGCAGCACAGCCTCCACCGGTCGAACCGTCTTCATAAAGGACAGAGTCACGCCGCAGTCTGCGCCAACACCCATGGTTGCTGTCCGCTTGCTAGACAGGTTATGCCGAGACCAAAAGATTCGAGAAAAGTTCCATTCGCAAAAGTTTCACGAAAGAAAGAGCAACAAGAGAAAGAGGCTGAATAGTTTGCGATGGAGGGCGAGATTCAAGGTTGGGTTCAAGGCTGTTGTCAGTCGGGTGGTCGAATTAAAGAGGCAGGGATGGTAAAAGTGCAAGGGCTTAGGGACTGTGTGTGCTGTACGATCTGACGGATAGACGCGCGAGTTGTGTAGAATGTAATACACGAATACATATGAAAAAACTCATGAGGCGATGGGAGGAAATTCTTGACAGGTCAAAAAATACGGACTCGGGCCGTGAGCAAAGGCAGTCAGTCAAATGCGAACGCCAAGACAGCGGACGCACATTGCATCTCTAGCACAATGGAGTCTATACACCCAGCCATGGCGCAATTACCGCACTTCTGTGTATCAATCTACCACCCCTTCGCTGGACTCCCTAGCGGACTCGTCCTCATCTTAGGCCTCGACTTGAATACAGCCTCCATATCCTCCTCCATTATCAGCTCCTGTGTCAACGCCTCGTGATCGAGCCTAGACTCATCCCCTCTTCCACCCTTCTCATCCAGTTTTGAAAGACCAATCTCCTCTTTTCGGGGCAATGCCTTGTTTCTACGTAGTGATTCACGTCGCTTTAGCTGGGCCTTTTTCTGTGCCTGTTCAAAGCCAGCCATGCTGAGACGAGTCCGACTAGCCAGATCCATGCCTTCCGAATCCGCTTTTATAGAACCCGATTCAGAGGGAGATATTGCCCCAGCCTCGTTTCGCGAAACCCGAGGTCGAAGCGGTAATTCTGCTCCTTCTTCGTTCAAGAATGGAGATTGATTGCCCGCCATAGACAGACGCGTTCGTTGAGCAAGGGACAACGCAGGCCTTGGCTTTGAGTGCAAGATGAGAGATGGTGAAGCGTGGTCCATGGCCTCGAGTATGTCGTCTGCCATGTCTTGTGTCGGTGACGGAATGGGTTCGAGCTCCTCAAGTTCATCTGTAGGATGAATGAGAAACCCTTCTTGATGAGGTACTGGTTGCTCGTCGCTAGGAGATGAAGATGACGATGATTGTTTCGATGTAGATTGAATGAATATCTCCGAAATTGACATTTTTGGCTTGACAACGTGTCGTCGCAAACTGTCTAGCTTGGCCCGATTAGTTGGAACGGGTACGTCGTCCACCACGGTATTATAAGGGGGTTCGTCTTCTAGGTCGCTCAGCTCCGAAACATTTCGCCTACTGTCTGCGAATCCAGCGCCCGCAAAATCCTCTGAAGTACCGAGGTGGGAATTCTGTTGACCGAGGAACTTCAGAGCGGATGAGTCGACTTTTTTGATACGCGCCAGGTCACCCTTAAGCGCACTCAAAAGTTGGTCATAGCTTTGCGAGTCCTTCGACTTCCATTCCCACTGACTGATTCCGAACGCTTGTGATGCCGTGCCGACCTGTAAGCCATGATGGCCAGAGAATTGGAAGTCAATCCCACGATTCGGGATTTTAGCGGGATCTCGTCTCTTCGACGGCGAGACAGGAGCCTCGGCTGTTTGGCCGAACGAGCTACTTCGAAAAGCGGTCCACCTGGCCAATCTTTCCTTTTGTAGCTTTACTCTGTAGTCAAGCTGCTCTAAGAGGCCACGTGAATCATCCTCAATCTCGGCTAGACGGTCTTGTTGAACCCGTCGCCACACTCTGTCGAACGGCATGCCCAGTAAATCCGATTCTTTAGTAGCGTGGCAATCACCCTTGAGTAGGGTTTCCATCCAGTCTTCGTTGCCAGACCAGTTGTTACGAACCAACCGACGCATTTCCTCCTTGGCGTTGTTGGATAACATGTCTTGCTTACCGTTGACTTCCTTTACCCGAATCGCTTCCATCCTACGCGCGAGACCTCGCTCCTTGATGCTCAGCAACTCGGCAAAGTCGCGATACTTGGATCGCAGCTTATCTTTGTCTTCCAATAATCGACTCAGCGAGGCTCTGTGCGCAAGGTTCATGGCTTGCAGCTCGGTATTGTCCCCATCGAAACCTCTGTTTTCAAGTGCTAACTTGACGGCAATGGGAGAATGCTGACCAGCGGCTGTCACGCCTTCTTCAGTGACCCGTTTCAGCACCGCTGTAGAGAAGTAGGACAAGACTTCCTCTAGGCGATCTCCTTTGCAGTCATCGAGCATGGTTTTTCGTATGACTGAGTCGCGGCCTAGAAAGCCATTCTTTTTGACTGCGTCTAGCGCTCGCAAGAGAGCAGCCCTTAGGTTGATGGATTGGATTTGGTCGTGAGGGGGGAATAATGAGCTGAGCTTCTGCCGTTTTGTAAGCCAACGGTAGTGAACGTGGAGCTTTCCCTTTCGAGACACCTAGGTACTTACTGAGCGAGTTTCCTCGAGATCCCACATCTCAAAGAGCTTGACCAACACCCATTCCACGCATTGCACCCTTCTCTTCTGACCTTGTACTCCCGTTGTTGAGAATGTGCTGATTGTAATGTCTGGCCAGTCTGGCAGTAAATCTAGGTTGAGTAGCCTCAAGTTCGTCAAAAACACAGATAGCGGCGGCGCCGGCGCAAGAAAACCAGTATCTGCATGTGAATTTTCTGCATTATTATGATTCGAAGTCGTTGTCGCAGCCGGCTTCGGTCTCGAGTTCGTGATCGCGATATTCAGACGGGGACGCGTCCGAGGCTGGACGGCTGCCATGGTGGCATCGCGGTCGGTTCAGAAGTCGATTTTCTCTGTTCAAGGTGCATTTAAGCTTTCGGAGCTGCAGAAGTATAGACCAGGATGGTTGATCCTGTTTATCGGAATGATGGTTGGGGCAGCAATGACATGGGCAAGAAAGCGGCAAAAAGCATCGAACTGAAAGGTCTTGCTAGGGCTGGTCAGTAATTGGCCGTGACTCCACCAAAAGGATACGATCAACGCAAGCTTACCCGCTATCGCTCAACCACTACAGTGTGCAGGTAATCCTAATATGGCTCCAGATTTGGTAAGTCACAACCTTCACTAACTGCCAAAGTCTCACTATCCAATTGTCGGAAAACCTCCTGCTCATGCTTCGCTGCGAAAAATCACGAATTTGAAGTTATTGTACATACGATATCCCCATCCGTGGGGTACATAGTGGAATTTACGGAGTAGTAAAATACAGTTCGACAGGTTCGTCGTACGGAATCGAAGCGGCTCCGTCCAAATCTCGTTGGTGCTGTTAACCGGGACGTACGTTTCATACAGGTAAGGTAGCATTTGCCTTCAGCGACCGTGTTGTTGAAGTCTGTGAAACATTCATGATTCAACCCAATTAGTTGTTATTATATAACTAATAGACTATCATTTCGGCTGTCGGCAAAAATGTGGCTCTCTGCTGAAGATGTGACCACTGATGAAACCAGAAGCTCAAGAAACATGTACTCATCGTCTGCACGTCTGACAATTCAAAACAACACAATTCTCATATAGAGGTGTGATATAAAAGAGGGCTGGGTAATTTTATTAAATCATCCTATCATGTCGTCGCCGACTCTAAAGCCAGTTCCACGATCATAGGTCCAGCCGAGTGCTAACTCAGTTCATTAGCTACCACAAAACTCAAACACTTCCCAAGCGCCATGCTCATCAGCGAATATTTGTTGAAATCCCGTTGTAAAACACTGAAAATTTTCAGAAAAAAAAGGCCACCAAAGCTATTATCATATACATCATGGTCGTCGCCTAAGATTAATCAGCCGTCACATTTTTGCGTGAGGCCTTCGGCTGCCACCCCCACCATCTAGTCAGTCTTCGCGGCTGTCGTCAAGTACACGTTGTACAACTTCGACCAATTGAGGATAAATTTTTTCTCTACTCTGTATGCCACAGACTTTGCTGACAATTTCGCCGGCCGAGTTCTGAGACATGATATTGGCCAATTCCTTTGATTCCTCATCGTCTTCCACATTCTGAAAGCGGAAGCACATTTCGATGGCATCAAGAAGAAACTTGATGGGATGACCATTTTCAGCAAGCTCCGCTGCGGGACCGATGAAGCGCTCCTTACGACTGAGCTTTCTAAGAGGCGCGCGGCCAACACGTTCCACGGCGTCTTCCAGATGAGGATTGCCGATTCGCTTGATTATCTTCTCAACGTATTCAGTCTGATCATCCTCTTTGAACTGGTGCTTTGTGACGATGAGGCTTTTGGTTTCCATAAGCGCACCGCGAACTTCTGACATAATGTCCTTGTCTTGCAGAGCATCGTAAACAGTGCGCTTTCTTCGGTTGTAGCCGTGGTAGGCTGCTGTGGCGTGACCGGTGTTGACGGTGAACAGCTTGCGTTCAATAAAGGGCTCTAGATTGTCAACCCATTGGATACCTTCAATGGAAGGAACTCCGACGTCCTCAAAAGGAGTTTTGTCCACAATCCATTCGTAGAACTTCTCAAGTGTGACATTAAGACCGGCGTTGGGATCCTGGGCAGGCACAATGCGGTCAATAGCCGAGTTTGCGTACCGAGCTCGAACATGATGGTCTTCTAGACGTTCAGGTGGTGTGTTACTTTCATCTTTGATGAATTGCGCGAGGGTATCTGTAGCGCCAATGGCGTTCTCGCAAGCAATAACTGAAAGAGGTGACGCATCGCTTGGCCGGCGATCGATACCCTTAGCAATTACAGGAGCGATGAACTTGAGGATGTTAGGTCCAACAGAGCAGGTGACGATGTCGGCCGTGGAAATTTCGCTGATCAAGTCCTCCTCGTGCGTCTTGGAGTTGATAGCACGATAGTTTGTGATTGTGATCTCGGTAGTTCCCTCCGTTCCGACCTCGATGACCTTGTATGAAGGTGCTGCGTTGATCTTGTCGATTAGCGTATCAACAACATCGGCAAACACGACTTCGTATCCAGAGTTGTGTAAAAAGCAGGCAACAAATCCACGGCCTAAAAGTATAGAATTAGTTAGCATTCCGTCAACGACTCTTTCCATAGAGAGATGATGGGCTAAGTTTCGAAAAGTACACTCATCCGTGCGCCATCAGGAGCCACTTACCAATGTTGCCCGCACCAAAATGGACAGCCTTCTTTGTGCTGGAAGCCATCTTGAAAACAAATAGTTGTATGGATTAGGCTGCTTGGTGGGGAATCAAGACGATCAAGTCACCTCGAGAGAAGGATCAACTACACTGGACGACAGCGAACAGTCTAGTGAACAAAGAACAATTTTAGTGAGAAAATGAGCGATCGAGACGACCAGAATGCACTTTAAGATGTGTAGATCACAGAAACCCAATTGTTTGAGTGAAGAAAGTGGGAAGGTATAAAGCTGGGCACGAGAGAGAGGGACTAAGCGAAATATATACAAAGTCAAGAGCTACCTGACTGGTGTCCTTGGAAAAGTCCAAAGTTTGTCATGACGGCACGGCTCCTGCATAGTGGACGAAGGCAGGTGGCATGGAGGCATTCTGGTCGGTGGGGGCAGCAAAGCCATAAGGCCAAGGGCGTATCGTCAGATGGTTTTAGGGAAGGAGCGATCACAAGGAGAGGGGCAATGATGACGTGTAAGTTGTTGTGCATGCATGTGCCACCATGTCCTGGCAGTCGGTGCAGCCGCGGCCTGCGAGGTGACCAGCGGAACTGCAGCTGCCGCCCCGGCCTTCATTTTGTTGCCGAGCAGAGCAATCGCTCCGGCGCTTTCTTTCACTTGACAACTCGCAGGTGCGAACCACACGACGGGCCAGGGAAGCGGGGTGCATGCGCACGAACGGTGGGCTCAGGGCTGGCCGGTGGGGAATGCACATCGTGAAGTCGAGAACATGGAACTCGGAAGGCAAGAGCTACGCTCGAGTGTTGTGAAACGAGAACTTGTCGTGCCATTTCTCTTGTCCACCTGATGGTGCAACATCCTTATTGCGCGGACATTCGTCAGCCTTTACCGAGGGTCTCGGTCCTGACTCTGAAGTCGCGCTTTAGCGCCTTCTGCGACAATCTCCTCCAGCAGGAGATCCGACAAGTTCTGCCCGCATCGGGCTATGACATTAGACATCGCTGCTGTAACCGGCGACAGCAGCTGGTCACTTTCCCA
>SRPX01000367.1:0-27061 GCA_018360215.1 Claviceps spartinae
AGGGAGTGATGACAAATAGCCGGACTGGGAGCTGATAGGGTGGTGAGTGAAAGCGGGGCAAGGAACGATAGCCCCGGCAAGGCTCTTTGCGTGTACCTACCTATGTATACTCTTATCGCCCAGATCGACGGGATATCTTGAGGCTATGTACCTACCTAATGTATGTACATAGGTATATATGTAACTATGTATGTACATACAAGTACATACATACTCCGAGAAATGCGCTATTTTATTAGGGTACACCGCCACCGGCTTCTGGGGCAACAACCTGGGTATGTACCTATATGACACCTCGGGTATGTATGGTACCTAGCGTGTATGATATGACCACTGACGCGTTGTCTCGGAGAGGCTTTTTTGGATGATAGTGTAGATGTTTGGTGGGACTTCAAGAAGATATTGGGTGAGATTGCGTCATGACTCTTCGCCTCAAGGAAACATAGGTATTTTGTAGTATTCATTGAACATCTGCCGAAAGTTCACTACAGAATACGCTCCGTATCCATACACATAACCTACAAACGACCTCATCATGCCTCAAGTTTTTGGCAAGCAAGCTGGCCCCATTGGCTTTGGCCTGATGGGTAAGTTCTAGGCAAGCACAATGATATAACCTCAATACAAAGCCTTTTCTTCGTCAATGCTGCTTGTTGACGCGGGGCGTGCTGGCAGGCTTCACCTGGCGACCGCAGCCAACACCCACGGACCAAGCCATTGAGGCCATGAAGGCGGCGGTCGAAAGCGGACTCACTCTGTGGAACGGTGGGGAGTTCTACGGCACACCAGAGTGCAATTCCATGACTCTGGTCAAGGCATATTTCACACGATACCCAGATGATGCAGACAAGGTGACGCTGGTCATCAAGGGCGGCTTGCACCTCGATAGCCTCAAGCCAGACAGCAGTCCCGAGGGCACCCGCCGCAGTCTGGACAACATCCTCCTAGGGCTAGATGGCGTCAAGAAACTCGATGGCTATGCGCCCGCGCGACGCGATCCCAGCACCCCGCTTGCAGAAACATTCGGTGTCATACAGAAAGAATACATTGATACGGGGAAACTCGGGGCCGTGTACCTCTCTGAATGTAGCGCAGACACGATACATGAAGCGGCAAAGCATGCTACGATTGGGGCTGCAGAGCTCGAGCTCAGCATGTTTTCGCCCGACATCTTCCACAACGGCATCGCCAAGGCATGCGCGGAGCACCATATTCCCATTCTGGCATACTCCCCCCTAGGTCGAGGTGTAGGTTTTGCGTCATGATTCGAAACGTAGAACTCGGCACAAGACGCCGCAAGCTAACGAAGTGCCATGTCAGGTCCTTACGGGAAAATACAAGTCACTTTCAGACACGAAGCATCTCGGCATGGTGACAGGATGGCCCCGTTTCCAACCCGGTG
The DNA here is from genome assembly GCA_018360215.1 of Claviceps spartinae. Taxonomy (NCBI): domain Eukaryota; kingdom Fungi; phylum Ascomycota; class Sordariomycetes; order Hypocreales; family Clavicipitaceae; genus Claviceps; species Claviceps spartinae. The sequence continues at coordinate 1,403 of SRPX01000367.1, forward strand.
CCTTCGAGCACAACCTGAAGCTCGTACATCAGGTGGAAGCGATTGCCGAGACCAAGGGATGCACGCCTGGCCAACTTGCGATTGCGTGGGTCTGCAAGCACAGCGACAGTCCTGGTCTGCCTACTATTATTCCCATCCCAGGGACTACCACTGTGGACAGAGTCCGGGAGAACGCGCGACTCGTCCAGCTTACTGAGAAGGAGTTTGACCAGGTCAATGATATCGTTCGGCAGTTTGACACGGTGGGAGATAGATACCCTGATAAGATGCCCATCAATACCTAAACCCAAGGATGACCCCAGGACCTCGATCGTTGAGCGGGTTTGGTATGTGATGGCGGATCTGTGTGAAGCTTCCTGTTAGGAAGGCTTCTCTCACGTAGAGTAGGAGCAAAGAGAAGAATCAGGAAAAAGTTGTCCACAAACAAACCACGAATGATTTGTTTAGAATTGCAGAATTCAACAATAAATTGAATGCATCATGAAGAATGGGTAAGGAAGCACAGCAGATAAGTCAAGTACCAAATTGTTGCACAATGTGAGGGATGAAATGTGATTGATTGTTGTGCTTGACTCCTACCTACAGAACTGGGAAGGGGGGAGCTAATTTATAGTTGTGAGAAGATTGCTTCCACCATGTTCAATCCTGAGAAGTCTGATAATGATTCGCCGAGACTGTTAATCAGTACTCGGTGAATATACTACTCGGCTACTTCCTAGTCGCCGATTACACCATCTGAATGTGTTGATGTCATGATCCTTATAAGAATTGAGAGTCGAGATAAGAGTTGGCCGAGACCAGACTTGTGGATACAGACATCACGTGATGTACTTTGTACATTGTCCCCACATAACAGTCGTGCTGTACCTGTGACACAAATACTCGCAGAAGCATCGTGCTTCGCGGCCGCTATGGCCAAAGCATCATTTGGGACGCCTTGTCTATCATGACTGGCCAAGAGTCGTCACACGCGATAAACTGGTTTCCTTGCCGCTCGAAAATGGACCAGAATGCAAGAGGATTGGGACTGAGAAAGAGGGGTGAGCTCTTCGACTTCTGAAGCTTCAACTTCTGCATGAGGAAGTTGTGAGAAGCTGGCTTCCAAGTTTGGCTCCTTGGCACGTGACCTCATACAACGACGAGTCCGTCGACAGCAGATCCACCCAATCATCTTTCGGTTATAAGGCGCAGTGAAACGTTTCTCACCATCTTGAGGCGAATTCTCCTTGAATCGTGTATATTGTGCAGTCAATTGGGGTATAACGAAACAAGTGGCTCTCTTTCTAAACCCAGCGTCTGTCTGTCTACACAATCATGGCCCCGTTCAAGCCAACTGCCTCCACCCGGGTCACAAGCTTCTTTACATTAGCCCATTCGTCATTCTTCAGGGCCTCTTTGCCGCCCAACGCACTGCCAACCTCAAACACTGTCAGCGACCCATCTATCCCACCGGTGGCTAGGCGCTTGCCGTCATTAGGTTCCCAAGCTAGTTTATTCAAGCTCTTGGACAGCATAGCCCTCCCATCATGGCGCTGGCTGGGTGAAATTCGTGAAATAGGCTCCTCTGTTTCGACGGCGATATCCCACAGCTCCAACCAGCCCGCCCCGTCTACAAGCGCAAACACGCTAGGCTTCACGGGAGACCATTTGGCATCATAGACAACGTCTTCGCGGACGAAATCGATCAAAGGTGCGACACTGCCATCGCCAACGCCAATGGTGGACGTAGCTGCAGGTGCCCGCACCTTCCAGAGCTTCACGCTCCAGTCAAGAGAGGCCGAGATGACCAGGTCGCCCAAGTCGACTGGACCTCGCGATGGATGAAAATCAACAGACATGACGGGAGCTGTGTGACCTTTGTAGCTGATCTTCTTGTCCACACCAGCCTTTGCGCCAGCGCGATCGTACCTGTGGCAGGGGAATATCGTGCCTTCTTCGCTACCTACTAGGAAGAAAGTCGGATCTGTCTGCGGGAACGAGACGCAGGTAGGGCTAACATCCTCTACAGCCACCTTGGCTTGGCTCGGATTCTTGAGCTCGAGAAGCTCCTGGGGCTGCGCGAAAACGTCCATGCTCCACCCGCAGACTACACCGTCGGTTGAACACGAGATGATGTTGTTTGCATTTTGCGTTCCCACTATATCGACCGAATAGATAGGGTGCGCGTGACCGTAGCCAGTGAGGGGTGTCTTCTGGACAGGAGCTGCCTTTGCTCGCGTATCCCACAAAAGCACCTGACCACTGTAGGAACCACCGATGATGAGGTTAGGGTGATAGGGGGAGAATTTGGCCGTCAAGATGTCGGATTGGGCGGTGAAAACGTATTCCGCTCGGTCATGCATGTGCGTGTTCCATACTTGGACAATGCCGTCGGGTTCATGAGGCGCTGTTGGATTCTTCGTGTACGACGCGAGAAGTAGCTCACTGAATTTTGGAGAGAAATCAATGCCGCTTATCATCCGCTTTTTGGACCAGCGCTCGTCAAAGAACTGGGCAACTTCTTTGATTCTATGCGATCCTCGGCCCCCTGTGTTGCCAGTCTCCTCGTCCTCTTCATCTTTATCTCTCCCTTGCAAAGCATAGTCAGTCAGAATGTCATACGTCTCCTGGTCGATCGCTCGTTCGATAACTTTAGTGGATTGGTCGAGAAAATCGACAAACTCTTCTGAGCGAGTGACAGCCTCCAGCTCCTCTAAAGTGAGATCCCTCGAGGGATAGTTGGACGATGACAGTGGTTGTGTTGCAGCACTGCCGTCTGCGATTGACTCCTTGACCGCCCTCAGCTCCTCCTCAACCTCCTCGCGGATCTTTTGCCGTAACTCTTCTTCTCGATCCCTTTCTCGCCTACTCTGTCTCTTGCTTGGAGAAGCTGGAATTGCTATCGAGTCCCCCGCGTCGGAACTCGTTGAATGTGATCTATTTCTGGTAGGCGAAGTCCATGCATCTGTGGTTTGGACACCTTTGCTGTACGAGAAGACCTCCTTGACTGGTGACGGTGGGCACTCGTACACGGTCGTAAGAACTGCTGTACTGAGCTGCGGCGGTGGCACTGACGGTGGAGCTGATTGCGAATTCGAGATGGCTGCGTATTCGGAAGCTTCGTTGCTCAATTCACCTGCACTAAGAACACTGTTGGGTCGACTTCGTCGCGGGCCAGGAGACGCAGCACCACCCAATGTTGAGCCAGGGCGACTCTCTCCAACCAGGCTGTTTATGAGGGATTCTATTTCGCGGCGGTTGTCTGCTCTACCAGGGGTCGGTGCTATTAACTAAAGAGAAAAAATAGTCAGGGCTTTGTACGGTGAACAATGGCGCATTGAGATAGAGTGTTGAAAGGTGCCAGAAGGAAGAATGTAGATGTGTAGAGACGCAGATGATCATCTAAGGCAGACCTACATCACCAGGTATATTTGGGCGACCTGCGTTTGCTTGGCTTGCTCGCAATTCCCTTTGCCGCTTGAGCTCCGCAAGCTTTGCTTTCTTCGCAAGGATTTCATCTCGGCGTTGTTGCATCTTGTGTTTTCGGCCGTCCCATTGCGGGACACGCTCATTCAGGGGCGCTTCAAGCGCGAGGCCGCGACAAGAAACTAGGTACCACCAAAGAAGAAGATGAGCGAGCTGGTCTTCTGCAGAGTATCGGGTCAAGCCGCGAGAATATAATAAAAGTCAGAACAGCGAAAGTCAATCGAGATTGTTCAGGCAGCGTCTTCGGGATTGTGAGGCACTGCGACGAGGTTGGTTCCTGGAGGCTCGTTCGTTGCCGCATCACATCAGACTGGGGTACCTAACTTAACAGGAACAAATTGACAATGACCCCTGCAGCATTGTACAATGCCTTCACCCAATGGCAAAGCTTCGCAGCAACAAGTACACGCACGGGCAAGCACAGCAACAAAGGTACATACACATGTATTTCACGTGACTGGAACACATCCGGTCCCCGAGGTTGGTTGGCTGGTGCCAGAGTGCCCACTGCAGCAGCTCCAATTCCCCTGTGGCCTAGGCGGGCCGTTGAACCTGTGTCGCGCTGGAAATCTGCCACTTTTCCCGACGACGTTCCAAAACCTCATCTTGCTGTCGTCGCATCAAAACCTCCATTCTCCACGCCAGGGCCTCCATTGACACCAACTGTCAGCCCCCGAGTCACGCCAGACCCTTCGGATCGCTTCTCGTACCTACTACGCTCCTTGCGACCGACTTCACAATGGTCTCGACCCGCGTTAATGTTCGTCTTTCCGCCCGCCTCCTGGCCTATCGTGCTGTCCCTTCGGCAAGAAGCCATGCTCGTGGCTTCATATAAGCAATTGGTCCTGCTCTTCTGGGCTTTCCTACGGGAAGGAGACTGACAGGGAACGCCTTTTAGGTCTTTCGGTGGTCCGCGCTCGGCGCCGGTCTTTTCTATGGGTTTATCCGCCAGAGGTCGATTACCGTTTCTCAACGAGCTGCGCACGAAAAGCACGAGTATGAGAGCAAGCAAAAATTGATAGAGCAAGCCAAGGCCGAATGGGCCAAGAAGAACTCTGTCTCTACGCCTGCCAAGGACGATGGTATGTCTGAGTTACTATCCTTCGTGTCCAGGCCTGAGCCAATGCTGGGCGATCAGGCATGCGTGTAACTTCAAGGGTAGAGCTGACTAGTCCTTTTAGCTGCCACCGATATCAGCAGCCCTAACTTCGACCTTGAGAAGTTCCTTTCGAAACTCTCCAACTAGAATCCGCAATCGATCAGCCGAGGCATTTTAGAGGGGGGGGATTTCTAATGAATGATGGGGCCAAAAAAAGAAACATTTCCAAACACTGGTAGAAGAGTCTGATCTGTTCGTCGAGGATCGAGAATCTGCGTTCCACTGTTGTTAAGACTCAGGCCCAAGCAGAAACGCTGCATGATGGATAAACAAAAGACGCTACTGCATAGCGGCTTTCTTCCGATCCTGTTCACTTTACGTGTGCAGGTGTAACAATATACACAATTTAGACGGCAACGCGAAATGGTCTGGACTCCATGGACGTGAGATTATGCCACGGAGATGTCCAGCTTGTTGACCTGCAAGGACACAGCTACATACGAGTTCTCAGTTGGGTACAAGGTATAACGTAGACCGACTGGTCCGTCAGGGTCATCTGAGTATTGTGTTGCTACTCCGTAAATCATGTGTACATCATTCATCCCCTGAATGCGGCCCATCTGCAAAACAAATGATTTGAATCCCCGTTCTCTTCCTGATGTCTTATGCACTGCATTGTTCTTGGTGCATGCGCTCCGAAGAAGCTGCGTCATGGTGCAATTAGCGAGTTGTCACCGACCCTTCCTTCAGTCAAAGACTCATGAACACTGAAAGCCTCTAGCAGGGCACTGGATGCCACTGGTCAGTACTTAGTGGTGCGGGAGAATGTCGGGCCGAATTCTCATTCAGTAGACTGTTTGTGACCGTTTCACACTTATTAGAGTGGGGCGCGTACCAGGCATTTACCAGACAGGTACCTAGGTACCTACTAGGTAGCTACATCACGCTGCTGGAAGCTCCAAGCTGTCCTCACTACTCAGTTCAGACAAGAGGTGGCATCGCATGCGGGCCAACTTCGTCTTGGAACATCATACCTCTTCCATCTCCAGGGCAGCCATTGCAAGCAGTCGTCGCCAATATGACGACCGAAGCCCAGTCCCGCCCCGACAGGTTCAACTCAGAAAGCACAAGGACGTTACTGCGCGTTATTATTCTCTGCTTCATCGCCGGTGCTGCTATCTCGAGTCGTTTGTTCTCTGTCATTCGTAAGTGACAGTTTCATGCATACATATGACTCCGACGGCGGTCTTCTAAAAGCTTTGGATGAAGCCAAGAAACCCGGTTCTTACAAGATCAAAAGCTAATCTTCGCATACTGTTAGGGTTTGAAAGTATAATTCACGAATGTGAGTTGGCGTTTTGTACCAGCGGCTCCGATGCCTCTCTCTGGATATACTGACAGAGTGATAGTCGACCCATGGTTCAACTTCCGAGCGACCAAATATCTTGTTGCGAATGGATTTTATAAATTCTGGGATTGGTTTGATGATCGAACATGGCACCCTCTGGGTCGTGTCACTGGAGGTACTTTGTACCCAGGTCTCATGGTCACCAGTGGCGCCATTTATCATGCTCTCAAGGCCTTGACCATCCCCGTCGATATTCGCAACATCTGCGTTCTCCTAGCTCCGGCTTTTTCTGGGCTGACTGCCTACGCGACATATCTCCTTACGAATGAGATGACCACTTCGTCATCTGCTGGTCTACTAGCCGCCATTTTCATGGGCATCGCCCCCGGATACATTTCACGATCTGTCGCTGGAAGTTACGACAACGAGGCCATCGCCATTTTCCTTCTCGTATTCACCTTTTATCTCTGGATCAAGGCTCTCAAGCTGGGTTCAATGCTTTGGGGTGCGCTGTGCGCCCTCTTCTACGGCTACATGGTGGCATCATGGGGTGGCTACGCGTTCATTACTTGCCTGCTGCCCCTTCACGCTTTCGTTCTCATTTGCATGGGCAGGTATAGCACGCGTCTTTACGTTAGCTATACAACATGGTATGCGTTGGGAACCATTGCCAGCATGCAAATACCCTTCGTTGGATTTCTACCTGTCAAGACGAGCGAACACATGCCCGCGCTAGGTATGAAAAACAACGATCACAAGCATGGTACAATGTGGCACGGTACTGACGGGAAGTGTAGGTATTTTTGGTTTCCTTCAGCTGATTGGATTTATCCAATATGTGCGCTCTGCTATTCCTAGCAGACAGTTTCAGACATTTCTTGCGACGATTCTCATTGCCACTTTTGGTATCGGCTTGATTACGCTCGTCGGCTTGACATCTCTTGGCTATATTGCTCCCTGGAACGGTCGTTTCTACTCCCTCTGGGATACAGGCTATGCCAAGATTCACATTCCAATCATCGCGTCCGTGTCCGAGCACCAGCCCACCGCCTGGCCAGCGTTCTTCTTTGACCTCAACTTCCTGATTTGGCTGTTCCCCGCTGGCGTATACATGTGTTTTTACGACCTTCGCGATGAGCACGTCTTCGTTATCGTCTATGCGCTCTTCGGAAGTTACTTTGCAGGTGTCATGGTCCGTCTCATGCTCACATTGACTCCCATTGTTTGTGTCGCCGCCGCTATGGCGTTGTCCAAGGTGCTGGATACCTACATATCTGTCAAGACGCCAGATCCCCAGCAGGTAAAGGCTGTCAGCGAGGCGGCTGCTTCGAAGAAGCCTTCCATTGCGACTGCTACTGGACTTCGAGGCAGCGAAAAGCCGGTTATTGGCATATTTCACTCCTCGTCCAAGTACGTCGTCGTCGGATCTATCCTTGTGTATCTGCTCATGTTTGTGACGCACTGCACTTGGGTTACTTCAAACGCCTACTCCTCCCCGTCTGTTGTTTTAGCCAGCCGAATGCCCGATGGCAGCCAGCACATTATCGACGATTATCGAGAGGCCTACCAATGGCTACGACAAAACACCAAGAAGGACGCGAAGATCATGTCGTGGTGGGATTACGGTTACCAGATTGGTGGTATGGCGGATCGGCCTACTTTGGTTGATAACAATACGTGGAACAACACGCACATCGCCACTGTTGGCAAAGCCATGAGCTCCAGCGAAGAAGTCAGCTATCCTATTATGCGTCAACATGAAGTCGACTACGTTCTCGTTGTCTTTGGTGCTCTACTTGGCTACTCTGGTGATGACATCAACAAGTTCTTGTGGATGGTGCGAATCGCGGAGGGCATTTGGCCCGATGAGGTTAATGAGCGTGATTTCTTCACGTCTCGTGGAGAGTACAGAGTCGACAGCGAGGCTACTGAAACAATGAAGAACAGTCTCTTGTAAGTTCCAGCTCGTTCATTACCCCGAAATCTCTCTCCCTCCCGCCTATCTCTATCCCGTTTTACTTTCATTGGGGTTTTGGAGTGTTTTTTTGTTTCGGAAATTTTAACAAAACAAAACTAGGTATAAAATGTCGTACTACAATTACCACACCTTGTTCCCTCCCGGCCAAGCTGCGGATCGTGTCCGCGGCGTGCGACTTCCGGACCAAGGTCCGGTTCTCAACACTGTAGAGGAAGCGTTCACCAGCGAGAACTGGATCATCCGAATTTACAAGGTCAAGGATCTCGACAACGTTGGACGAGATCACACAGCGGTCGCAGCATTTGAAAAGGGACTGAAAAAGAAGAGGACTCTCAAGAAGAAGGGAGCTCGTGTTCTTCGAGTAGACTAGGCTGCACTATACGATTGATGGAAGGGTTGGTCCAGATGAAAAAAGCGGCCAGTCAGGTCTGGCATCTACAATGCAATGTACATCATGTATGATTTATCAGCAAAAAGGAATACCTGCTCTGCTATTTGACGAAAACCAATCGAGCATATTCTTTCTCAAATAAAAGTGAGAGCGCAATCAGCTGATTGTCAACCGTGACGACGACGACTCACAGCCCTCACAGTTGCTAGCCACCCAGCCCCCCCGAAATTGACAATATTCGCTTTTGTCACCCATTTCTCAGCCGCCCTCTCCTTTCCCACCCGATCTCTTCCTTCTAATTCTGAGGCCTTTTCGTTTCTTGCAACAGCAGCACATAACGACAGTAACAATGCTGCAGGACCACACTCATTGCTAATCATATATCTCGCTCATTTACCAGTACACCTTCTTTCCACCTTGTGCCAGATTCGCTGGCCACAATGGGCCACAAGCTGAGAAGACATCGGTCATCCTCATCTTCGGCCACGAGAATCGATCTGTTATCTGCCGTATTCGGAATCCCTTCTCATTGGGACATAAAACGGGCAGATCAAAAATTCAATGATCGCGTCATACATCAACATGAAGACGATTCAGACGACACCACTGACAGTACGTCGGAAACGACTTCCACAGATACAAGCACTTCACTTGAGACGAGTTCGTCAGATAGAAGCGCGGCTCCGCGACCCAGAGCGTCGACCGTGGGATCATGCCGAAAGCGACAGCAGGCCCATCGTCGTGCTGCATCGCTTGATGAAAAGCAACGAAACACCACTTGCAAGGACAAGGGTAAGAGACATACCCGATCAGTGAAGGCAGCTCCTCAGGAGCAAAAGTTGAAGCGAACTCGGCCCCAATTCAGGGAAAGAAACAAGACACCGAAGCCAGCACCAGCAGGCCGTCGCTCTTCGCCTCCCGTCGAGTCACAAAACGGGCCAAAGACACCAATTCGTAACTATGCTGCCTTTCCCCCGCGTCCTATGATGGTTCCTGCTTGCCAACCACCTCATCAACAAATTCCTATCATCCGTCCTCATTTTGCACAACCTCTCCATGCCCCAACGGTACCGCCGTCAGTGCCACAGTATCCAAGAAGTTTTGGGTACCAATTCGCATACCCCTCTGTGCCTCCAGCGTGTGAGCAAAAGAGTCCTCCAGTGCCAGATTCAAACTTGCTGCACCTTCAACAGCATTTGGGCAAGGCTCAAGAACGCTTGTCCAGGGATTCTGGCAATTCAAGGCTGCAGCAGAATCGGAGTGGCGCTCAACAGCAACTGAACAAATTCCTCGACGTTTTAGTAGCAGAGAATAAGCGTCCAAATCATCCACGCAACCCGAAAACGGCCGTGAATGAAGACACATCTAGCAAAGGGAATTGTTCGATGAATGATGAGGTCAAGGAGAATGTAGCTTCTGACGGGAAAACGGCCAAGCCTGAAAGCGGCTCGCCATTCTCTCCTCAGCAGCAAGCTGACGGACCGGCCCGACAGGCCACTCGAAGCAACACTGGAGCATTCAGAATACGGCATCATCTGTGCTCGGGTTGCGGAAACGTTAGGTCTCAACAATTCCACGACATCAATCCCATCAGCGTAGCACACAGCTATAAGCCTATGCTGAATTTTTGCTCCGCTTGCCGCGAGATGAGATTCAGGCAGGATATGATGGACCGCTATCACTTTTGCTTTGGGTGTGGAAGAGTTCGGTCCAAGGTCTTTCAGGAGAAATTCAAGGCCAGGCCTGGAGAGCCCTTGCTTCCAAACTACTGTGGAAGCTGCACAAATGAAGTTCGGTTGATGGAGGATAACAATGAGGCATCCTGCCTAGGAGCCGTAAGTCTTCTTGCCCAAAATGATTCTCGCAGTTGATTATACTGACTTAGACCAGGTCATTCGAGAGTCTTCGTCGGAAGAGGACCCGTCTGCTGAAAGTGTTACTCCTGGCTCCTCATCTGAATCCTCGAAGTGCGGCAACTCTCCTCAGTGGCCGGCCACTGAGGCCGCGACAAAGTCTGGAAATGTAAAGGATGTGCCTCAACTTCATCTGGACAAGACTTCACCAGTCAAAGGTTCTGAGTCCCCGGTGAGCCCAGCTACAACATCGCCGTTCTACCCCGGACGAAGATTGGGATCGGCGCAGCGCCGGGCACAAAGAGGTCCAACGCCACATGCTGAAGAAGAGCATGTTGCGGCCTCCGCAGGCTTGACAGAAAACAATGAGTATCGAGTTCCTTACGTTGAGGAAGTTATTTCCGACACTGGGACCAGTAGCGAGCCTGCTCTTTGGGACAACATGGAGACACATGATAGTGAAGCCAGATGGACCTGTGCGGGCGAACCGTATCAAGGTGAAGGAGAAAGCTTTGGACCGGCTTTCAGGTCCAATGAGCCAAGTCTTGCGTCCCATGAGAGGCCAAAAACATCTGGCAAGAGTCATGTCTTGGGTGCTGCTAGCTCAACATCCCCAGAAGGGCAAACGTGGAGAGCTCGCGATCAACGCCAAGCTCAATATGAAGGCCTAGGTATCGGGTATCGCCAGGCGTATTCTACGAACACAATTCCTCACAGCACCCGGAACAACGCGGAAGATTACGCGCACTCAAGAGGTGTCTTTGGCCAACGTAAAAACGTGAGGTTCGAAGAACCAGATGAACCGACGAGTCGCCGGCGATCTCCATTGCCAGAATTTGAGAGCCACAACGGTTTTCGCTACTTTGATGATGGCCAAGCGCACGAAGAATCTCACCAAGACTTTGACTGCGCCAATCCATCGGACCCCATCAAGTTTCGATCAAACCGAGGAGCATTCGCGCAGTTTGACATGTCCAGCTTCCGCAGCGCTCATGCGGCACACTTTGGGTCGGTCAACAGCCCTGCGACATCAGACAGTCGCACTACTTTCGGCGGCCACAATCACCACCACAAAGGAGCCGAGGGCAAGTCCACGTCGTCCAGCTCAGATCACGAGGAAACCGGAGCCTCTTCCTTCGCGTCGGCTTCGAGCGCAGTCATGGCCAATAAATCGAATAAAGAGCAGCCTCCCCCGAAGAAGACATTCGCGCGTTCCATCTTCAGTGACTTTTCTCGCTCTACCAACGACAATCCCTACTACACTCCCAGACGGTGCCATTTCCCCTTCAGTTACAGTGAAGATGCCTTCCGTAGCTCTTGGGATCGGTATCAGAGGCATCAACCGCCGCCTACTACCAGGGCCAGCGGAAGAACGAGCTTTGACGCGAATGACAGAATCCCAGAGCCCATTGTTGAAGAGGCAGATTCTGCTCCTTCGAGTCCTATCTCGCGGACCATGCTTCTCGGTGAGTAATCAGAAACTTCTCGCATGGAGAAGTCTGCTACAGCAACTATTCGTGTTTCATGGAATACTCAGTCTGACAGTGTGGCGTGCTACAGAATTCAAGCCTGCGACAATCTAGGCGACAACAGCCTTTGGCAGTCGCAGTCGCACCTTGACCAAACATCATGAGTCTGCCGATTTGCTATCCTCGACTTTTGTTTGAACTATTTTCTTCGTTTTTACTTTGCCTTCCTTGTCTTCCTTGCAGTTCGCTTGTTTTTTACTCCCTTGTTGTAGTGGCTGGTCAGAACATTGTAGCCCTGGTTTGCTTTCTTCTTGTTTTGAGACCCTATAAGCCCGAGGACCGGAAGTGCCGAGCAATTATCACGAATGGAGCCCTATCGTCTCCATTTTACTTTTTGTATGCTTGAAAATTTTCCTGTTCTTTCTCTTGTGCTCGCAGCTCGTGTTCTTGTTCTTCGTTTGGTCTCTGCATCTCCTTCTTTCTCCTATTATCCTTCCGAATCTCGACTTTTCTTTCTCCTGCAGCAAAAAACGTCGCAACGAATCATGACAGAGCGCTGTACTTACGCTATCAATGCCTCGCCAGAAGGCTGGTCTTCAGAGGGAATTGTGGCACTAAGCAAACGTTGTGCTAGGATTTCCAATGACTGTTTACATGTCTGTCTGTTTTGCTTCTCTGCTTATCTGTCACTTGAAGGTTTTTTTTTGTTACTTTGCACCATCGACACGGTCTGCTCTTCGTACTGCTAAAAAAAAAACTTTTACTTTCTCTTGCTGTTCAGCAGATTTGGATGTGAACCCGTCTGCACCTGAGTCCCACAGCCGTTAGCTAGTAGTGGCGGTGTTCAGGGTATGCATGTATTTTATGATTACGTCCTCAACAAAACTTGCCAAGAATGGTGAATGATTTATCATTTCTCATCGTCTCGTCTCTTTTCTTCTCCGTGTGCTCACACCCGTTATGGAGTCACTTACTCAACAGGTATGTAGGCATGGTAGTATCCGCACAAGTTATACCTTCTTCTCACACCACTCATGATCAGACAGGTAGTATTTAGAATACTGGTAACCATGCCATATCTTCCTCTTATACGGAAGTCGGGTAGGTTTAGTTTCCTGCCTACTCAAGCTTCCTTCGTAATCGCTTACCACGAGTCCATCCTCCGCCCAATCAATGACAAAGGCCTAACCAAACAAGGCCCTTGAGAGAGCTATCTTCTGAAACGAGATACAAGTACGAATGGAAGAATGAGTCACAAGGCCGGTAGATTAGTCAAGTCATTTATCTACATTGTTTCCCCTTTTTTCACTTTTTTCACTTTCCTCGCCTTTCCTCTTATTTTCTCCTCTCCTCTCCTGAGTCCTCTCATGCCACATACATTCTTGTTGTTCCTGGATATACCATTGCAGGTGTGTGTCATTGCCAAAACATACGCCAAAACAGCTCCCGCTTGCTATGTACTACACGCTCAAGAAATCATCCCCCCTACAAATCATCAATGCTAGATCCACCCTCATAAACCGGAAAAAAAAGGTACATAAATCCCTCCAGATCCCACCTCAGTAATCCAAATCGACCCTCCCAATTTTATCCTAACAATGGCCCATCTCCACGAATACCATAACATCATCTTATTGTACTATTCGTACTGCGCGGGCAATTCCCCCCCCAACGTCGTCCCCAGTGGCACTCCACCATCTCACACCCACTATCATCCATCACCACAAGCCCCTCCTCCTAGCCCTCCTCTCCTCCTCCTCCCTCTCCTCCAGCACAGCGAAATACCTCACCGCCTCCACCCTCCTCGCCTCAAACACCCGACTCCTCTCCCTCTCCCTCTCAATATTCGAATTCCGCTCCACAAGCTCCGCCTGCGCCTCCACCGCCCACCGCGCCATCTCATCATGATCCCGCAACCGCTGCACCGTCTTCTGACACCCAACGTCCAGGTCCGCAGCCTCCTGCGCAGACGCATACTCAATACGAGCCTCCTCCGTGGGGGGTCTCCCCAGGGATGAACCCCCCCAGAGACACCGAAACGTCAGGGTGGTATGGTCTTCAAAGTCTGGCGGGCCGCCCCATACTGTTATCGAGTCTCCGTCATAGACCCTCGTCCAGTACCGTGATGGACTATCTGGGTTCTTGGGGTCCGAGGATGGGAGATTGTGGCCGTTGATGAGGATTCCTGCGGTGGCTTTGGTGGAGATCCAGAAGTGGAAAGAGGATGCGTCTTCGTTGAAGTAGTTCTTGAGCCAGGGCTGGCCGTTTTTGCAGGCGCCTGTGTAGGGCTCGTAGCCTTTCTTCCAGAGGAGGAGTTTGAAGGCATATTTTGGGACGCGGGGCTCGAGTCGTTTTTGGAAGATCTCTGTGTTGTCTGGGCCGCGGCCAAAGGAGAGGAAGACGTCCGTGACGGGGAAGGCGATGCCTTGGACGTAGGATGATGGTTCGGTTTCGATGAGCGCAACGGCGCGGATGGCTGGTGGGTCTTGTTGAGCGGATGCCGTGGTTTTCGTATCGGGGAGGAGAGTGTTGGGTAGAGTATAAGAGTGTATGGGCGCGGTGGTGGATAGCGTTTCTTCCATGGCCATCTTCATGAGGGCCTCTTTTGTTAATCTGCTGTCCTCTCGTTTCAGAGAAGGACCCGAGGAGGAGTTTGTCGCCGGAAGGCTGCTGTTATCCTCCTTCTTATCGTCAGGCGGAGGGAACGGCCGATGAATCGGGGGGAAGTACTTCATGGCCAGATCCCACAATGGCGATTTGCCAGCCAGGAATACCTCTTGACCATTCATTGCACCATGTCTGAAAGCATCATACTGACGCCGCGTCATCTCGGGGTAGTGTAAGTGCCACGTTTCCCTTTGTTGCTCCCAAAACTCTATTTTATTCACTGCCATGTCATAGCGACGCCCTACTACTGCCTTGTTCATTGGCGGTACTCGCGCCAGGAGCTTGTACTCTTCCAGTATTTCCTCGGAGGGGTCTTGTACAAAATTGCTGCCCGATTTGAGTCTCTTCATAGTGGGCTTCTCCAGTGGTGGTGTGTTGCCGTCAGCATCTTCACTCGTTTCATTGGAGCTTGGTTTCCGTTTACTAGAAGTAGGGTCCACTGAGTGCGATTGTCGTCGAGACGCCGACTGGTTCTCAGGATCTTGAGCAGATGGGCCGGGACTGCCAGCTCCCCCTAAACTCTGCGATGCAACGATCTCAATCAAGGTTTGTAGCTGGTCCGTTGATTGTTTTTGGTCTGTAGCGGCAGAATTGTGTTGATAAGCTCGTTGGTTATGGCCTTTCATCGCTTCCGAGTCGGGAACCACCTCCTTGACAAAGTCCCGGATCTCTGTCTCAGCCGAGCTGTATTGCGAGGAGCGATCCCCAAGATCCGATGGAAGGACGCCGGAGCTACCCATGGCAGATGCACCAACCTCGCCAGATGAGTGTGGTTGTGGTTGCTGCTGCTGTTGTTTTTGTTGTTGTCCTTTCTCTTGTTGTTGTGCTTGCTCTTGCTGTAGCTGTTGATAGTGCTGTTTTTGATCGTGCCGTTGTTCTAATTCTTGCAGTAGTTGTCCCTGCGGCTGCTGCTGTCTTTCCAGTTCACTATCCTCCCTCATCGGCCCATTTTCCTTATCCGACAACGAAGCTTCGCTCATCGAATCACAAATCACGTCTTCGTCAACTTCATCAACAACATCAAGCTCATCATCGTCATCACACCGCGGCGGTGACTGAACCACCTGCGACGGATTCTCCTCATCATCCGTAATCACATCATACGACTGCGACGGCAGCACGGCGGGGCAGCCATCCCCGCCGAGCCACACATGACTCTCCAGCTCCGGGATCTGGGCCCGAGACTCTGGCCTCCTGTCCAACATGCGCCGAATAAAGTGTACGCCCGCCTCGTCCACCCCGTACCGCTGCAGAGGCCGGACATCCAAGTCCGTCGTCATGATCTTGTGCAGAATCTCAGAGTAGCTGATGCCCGACACGACAGGATATGGCGGCAAGGCAGTAAGTGAGAAGAACAAGACGCCCCCCAAAGACCATATATCCACGGCATGGTTATACCGTTGCCCAGGCATACGACGCACCTTCTTCCCGCGGATTCGACGGCCCCGCTCGTCGTACTCTGCGTACTCGGTGTATACCTCGGGAGCGCAATATAGCAACGTGCCGCAAAAGGTCTGTAGGAACGTCTCTGCGCTGTCAATCATTTTCGAGAGCCCAAAGTCTGTCAGCTTCACCACCAGAGGTTCCCGGGATTCAATCAGAATATTGTCCGGTTTCACGTCGCGGTGCGTGATTTTGTTTGCGTGCAGGTAGCCCAACGCACTTAATAGCTGGGCGGCCATTGTCCGCGTCATGTCCACAGTGAAGAGCGATTGCGCAGTGACTGCTCTGCCCAAGTCACCACCCTTGATGTATTCCATGATGATGATGTGGAGCCGATCTTGCCAGTCGAAATTCTCAATGTAGCGCACAATATGTGGCTATCGAACAATCTATGCTGTCAGTCATTGAATCAATCAATGTCGGACCGTGCAAAGCTAACAGCGAACCAAATGTCGGAAGGGGTCTGGGGAGATTCGGAGCTTCATCCTTACGTGTTGTACCCGCTGCATAATCTTCATCTCGTTATCTACCTTCTGGTCGAGATTTCCGTTTTGTATGAAGCGCCGCTTCTCAATTTCCTTGGCGGCATAGGGCACCCCAGTGAAACTCGACGTCACTTTGTAGACCACCGCAAAAGCGCCCTTACCAATCATGGCAATACGGTTATACTTCCGCGAGCCTTTCCAATCCATGCCAAAGCCGTCAAGTGCCGGCTCCTGGAGCACCTGTGCCTGGGGAGCGCAATTCGCTGGGCCGGCAACTCCATATCCAGACTTCTTATTCAACGGCGCCCCGGGGACTTTGAAAATGTCCAAGATTCCTCCCGTCTTTGCTGGTGGTAGCGGATGCGGGTGGGCCGTATCGTCTCGCGTCGGCGGCAGACGATACCGGTTGTAGAAATCAGCCACCTTGGCGAGAAACGCACGATCGTAACCCTCATCACGGCGCGGAACACGAACTCGAAACGTCAAGTCGCGCAGTTCATCGTGCAAAAGAATCTTGATGAGCGTGCCCGAGCTCAGCACCCACTTATTGGTCGGGGGTTGCGTCCTATTCCCCTTTGGATGGCAAGTTAAAAGCTGACGATCGACAAACGTTCCATTCGTAGACTGATCCTCAATCATGACATTCCCGTACTCGTTGACATGGACCCGAAAATGGATATTGCTCAGCCGCCGCAGCGGATCGTTTTGAAACACGACATCGCATCTTGTTGTATTTCTGCCAAACGTGAATCCGGCGGCAGGATTCTTCAGCGGAGACGAAAGCCTCAGGATGATGGCATAATTCCCATGCGCTATGGGATGCGACTCGAATCGGCTCGCATGATCCTCCACATTGTAGTCCGGTTCTACCCCATCTGCCAAGTGCTTACCAATAACATGAGGGGACCCTTCTTTGGCCAATCGGTAAATCTCCTGACGTGCTGCCTCTGATTGCGGATACAAGACGCAGATGATGTCGGAAATGTCTTCGTCGGAGAAGCCAGAGTTTTGTTTGCCTATTCGTCGCGGATCGAGGACATTTTGGGTGGCTAAAGAAAGAGAAAATTGTGAGCATTGATGACATGCGCTGATGGCTGGGCGATATTCGTACCTTGCGTAGGCTGAGTGCCGTCCATTGAGAGAGACCCGACCCAAGGGGTACTTCTCTAGAGGTGGTGTAGTTGTGTCGCCGAGCCAAAAGTTCGGACAGTCGTATCGTTGGGGATCGATGGCTAGCCAAGCTGATGGCGAGACACAACGATATGCAAATCTTCGGTGTATAGAGTCTGCCGCTGTGTCATTTAGAAATGTGTCGATTTCCCAGAAAGAAGCAATGGTAGGTCCTTCGTATCGATACTCGAGGGCGCGGACCGTGGACCGTGGACGAGGGCGTGGATGGAACTCGGAGTCGAGTCGAGGCTGATTACAAAAAACGACAAGGCACAGACGCGCTCAGCACACGACTTCTGCGCGCAGCAACACGGACCAAGCCCGGCAAGCGAATGATGATGCAACGAGTGGCGCTGCAAGAAAACGAAAGGCAGCTGCAGCTGCAGGATCGTGGATACGCGATGTCAACATCGAAGCTGAAGAGATTCATTCATCAAAATGGCATGGGGGAGGCTGGAGCAGCAGAGCTCAGGCACCGCCGAGGAGCACTGAGCCTCTGAGGAGCTCTGGGGGACCCGCTGTACATAGCCGCCCTGGAAGTCAGTCGTGGGCGTTGATTGGCTGTCTGTTTGGCGGAAACATGCCAACCCCACCGTCGCTTACTGTCACGGTGTCACCACATCCATGTCCATAATGATTTACCTTAGGTAATCAAACGCCCATCTGACGACGGGACCACCCTTGACTTTTCACTCATCTCAGCATACCTAGTACATATTTTGTCACAAACTTGTATCACAAACGTAGATTCTCTCAAGGTTTCTACTAACAGTCTAGCAATACACAGCTGCCGAGACCTTCGTGTCAGGAAATAAAATCCAGATACATGACACGCCAGGCCGTCGACGCGGGAGAAGTAAAGGTGATACATAAAAGAAAACCAAAAAAACCAACGAATGACACATCTATATCTGACACTCGCAAGGAGTGATCCTACCCAACAAGCATAGTAGCGTACGCCAACTCCTCAAAGACACATGCGAATAAGCATGTTAGACTTTTCAACGCTGGAAGAAGCTAAATGAATCGTGAATGAACAAATGAAACGCCTGAGCCAAGTATGCAGGCAAGAATCCACAGAGGTAGTAGACCATCGACTCCTGTTGATTGCGAAAAACACCACACCGAGAATAAGAAAACAACAGAAGAAAAGAGTAATGCAAATGTATGATATAATTAGGCCTCTGCCGTGTTAAAAGGCTTGACCCTGGTATTGGCCGTGAGGTGGAACCGGCCCCGGATGCTGGCCCCGAGGTGGCATACCCGGAGACGGTGGTCCCATGGGCCGTGAATGACTGCCAGTGCCGCCATACGGTGACGCCGATGGGCCAGGCCCTCCTCGTCCAGCGCCGGGATATGGTGGTTGAGGACTAGGAGTCCTCGGTCCCATGCCATAGCCCGGTCCTCCAGCGCTGAGATTGCCGCCGCCATATTGAGGCGAGTTCGCCGCAGCTCGGTGTTGGACGTACTGTTCTGGCGTCAGAGCTTGGCCTCCTGGTCCGGTTCTCGGTTGTGAGCCGGGTCCAGCATAAGCGCCCCCGGGCTGCCACGCCACCTGCCCTGGTGCGGGCTCCATGGAGCCTTGCATTGCACGACCCGATGGCGATCTATTGACGTACGGCCGTTGCTCCGGAGAGGCGTGGCCCGGCGCTTGGTTTTGTGCGGTGTGATCACTGGATCTTGGGGGTTGGTTTTGTTGGTTACGCGGCACCATGGCAGATGCACCGTAATTGACTGTACGGCCAAAATTTACCTCTGGAATTCCAGTCTGCGGACCGTTCTGCATGGGAGGCTCTGCTCCTCCTGCAGTCCTCATCACCCCGGCACGAGCCCGGTCATCTTCGTTGTAACCATGAGGACCACCAGGCCCCCTTGCTTGTTGCTGTGTAGGAGGAACTGGTCGTCGATCATGTGCGGATGCTGGGCCCCCACGATACGGCTCAGACGTGTAGTGATCAATTATGTGATCCGCTGTAATACTATTCGTGTGTCTCGGTACTGGCTTTCGAAGGGAATGGCCGGATGACGGACCACCGCGGCCTCCGGGTCCTCCAGGTCCTCCAGGTCCTCCGGCTGCAGGTCGATAATTCGCGTGGTGTCCAGAGCCATTCGGCGCTCCTTGCCCGGGTGGCGGTCGTCCGCGACCGTATGGCCCAGGTGGTCCTCCAGGTCCAGGAGGGCCTCTTGTTTGGTCAGGTCGAAAGCTCTGCTGTTGAGGATTTGGCGATCGTGGTGGGCCTCCCTGACCTCCGGGGCCGACCGAGTACCCCTGACCTCCCTGACCTTCCTGACCTCCCTGGCCTCCTTGACCTCTTTGACCTCCCGGGCCGACCGGACCTCGCTGACTTCCCTGACTTTCCTGACCCTGTGAATATTGGGAGCCATTACTTTCAGAAGTTCCAGGGCGCGAGTTGGTAGACTGTCCGTAAGGACTCGGTGGTCCCGCAGGTGACCTAGACTGTTGCTTGGGAATGTCGAGACCGGGTGGCGGCAGGTGGCGTGGCCCCGGCCGGTTCTGCTCTTGGTATCCTGGGTTCGCACCTAGACGAGTGTCACCAATGATTAGTTCATGTTTTGAGACTAAATCGCGTGCGATGCTGAAGATCAAAGAACATACCACTTTCATTATATCTGCTTGGAGGTTGATAGTTGCCATGGTCCGCTTTCAGGTTCCCCATACCGCCCGCAGTTGCCATCTGGGCAAGGGTCGAGCTCGACAAGCGACTATTGGCTCGTCGGAGATCAGGAGAATGATATGCTTTGCTGGTGGGTCGTGCTTGAGATCCATGACTGAATGCGGGAGGACGCTGGACGGGCTCCGGAGTCTGGAGACTCCTCATCGCCTCCAAGCTATGCATCGGTGGTGGTGGTGAGGTCGTCGCGTCTTCATCAGAGCTGCCTTGCTCGGCGGATGGCATTCGGCCTGGAGGGCCGCCGCGAAGGGGAAGCTGCAATCGCTGCGGCGAGCCACCGGGACCACTGTGCTCGAGTCGCGAACCAAGGTTCGGGTCTGATGTGTTGCGCATGTGATGAGGTTCGCGCATAGCCTGCGAATCATGATGTTAGTGATTGCAAGCGCATTCGGGTCTTAGTAGAGGGATGAACGTACCGATTCGTCCGCGAATCCAACCTTCGGCCTGTTTCCACTGCCAAAGCTCAGCCTGTTACTGGAACGGCTGGCACTGCGAGAATGAGATCTGGTGCCGTCTTCCAATGCATTCATTCTGGTCCCCGTCGCTTCTTTAAGACGTTTCCGCCACTCTCGTTCCGCCCAAGTGGAGCTACTCTCTTCAAGGATCAGATTCGTGATATCGAGGAGTTCGAGATACCCGTACTTCTTGTGCTTCGGCATGGCAAACATAAGAGAGCGAGGATCCAGGATGCTTGCAACTAGTTTGCCCGGACGGCCATACAGGGCAAACGTGTCCCATGCGGGGAACAAAAAGCGAAGCAGCATTTCGAAGCCACTCACGGCAGGGTGGACCTCAGGCATGATGAAGATGAACCCTTCGTTGGACGAAGGAGGATCAGCGTGTATTGTGACGTGGCCTTCGATTTTGAGCAATGTGGAAGCGTCCACCAGAGACTTGGCTTGAGGATAAATGGCATATGCCGAAAAGGCGTCCGTGATAGTTGCAATTGGCTGAGCCTTCTTTTGCTTCTTTCCGTCTTTCCTCGTGTCATAGAATTTGATGTCTCCCTTGAGAACGGGGCCATGAGAGCGATCGTAAGGGGATTTTTTCTTGTACTCCTTTTGCATCTTTTGAAACTCTTTCTCGTCTGGCGGAGAGATAACACACCAGCAACGACGCCAGGGTACGCCAGCGCCGAACCGAACTCGGACCCACTGCTCTGACTTGAACTTCGTCCTTTCCATAATGACGTTGATATTATTGAGGTTCTTTCCCCTGCCGGCGATCAATGCGCCAGTATACGCCTCTTGAAGCGTGGAATGCTCATAAATGGCAAGGCGAATTCCAGCTGTCCATTGTATCAAGGAATGATGCGAATTAAAATGGAGCAGATATCGATTTCTGCCTGCGGTGGAGATGCTGAGAATGTTCTGCAGTGGTTGCTCGTCATTGGAACGAGTTGGCAATGATTCAATCTAAAGAATGCACAATAGAGAAAGGCGTCAGTATTGTCCGAGTTTCCAACAAGGAAGGCTGCACTCCACTTCATCCTATTGTTTCGTCCAGTCGCATTTTTATTCCTCTCTGGCCTTGCGGGATTTGAGTTTGGGGGGGGGCAACCATACCATCTTGATTGAAGCATCCGTAAGATTAATAAACTTGGGTAATACTTCGCCATCTTCGCCGGCGGCATCCAACTCGGCCGCGTCCCAAAGTGACAAGACTGTGCCCACAAGTTGAGCGAAACATTCGGTCCATGTTCTATCCGCATTTGGTTTGCCCTCTGTGCAGCAGAAAAAAGATCAGTAATGTCCGAATGAGAGAAGGCTGCTTCGAGTGTGACATACGGGTGTTTTGATCGTCTAATTTGAGAAAGTAGCCCTCCTGGTACAGCTTGTTCGAATGGCTGTTGAGCAAGGTGAAAATAGGATGGAGCTCGGGAATAGTATCTTCGTTGATATCCATGAGGGGCGGTTGGTAGGCCTGAATCATGGACAGAGGCCGCGAGGATCTGCGTCGCTGCTGCGATAAACTGTTGCGTGGAGAGCCGTCTAGGGAACTTCCATAATCCGATCGCGAGGGTGGTGTAGCGGGTGGTCGTGCACAGTCAATGTTGTGATTAGGAAAGGGATCCGAGCAGTGCCTTTGTTTGCGAGTGATGGCGTCGCGATCGTTCGGGGGTGATGCTGGTGGGGACGGAGTCTTTGCACCAGCAGAGAACTGGGACATGAAGGAAAGAACTAGAGTCGTGGAGAGAAGTCAGTTAGGTATGTACTGACGTAGTCGTGTTGGCTCGAGGTCACGGTAAAGTACATAGCACATGCATGCAATTGGCACATGTACATGGGGGCAACTCAGCCCCTTGCGGTAGCGCGAAAAGCTGCGGGTCTGACTTGATCAATGATGGAGGAAAGGAGCGATGGGCGGTGGCCAGTTGCTGGGGGCGGCAACTTGCAGTGCCCAAAGAGGCACCAGAAGCCAATCCTGCGCGTCGCCCAAGCAGCGAAGGACCCGGGGCCGCAACCATTCCATAGTGGCGGCCGTCGTCGAAGGGGCTAGCAGCTAAGCAGCTGCGACGACAACCCCGAAAGTCGCTCTCAGTTCAAAGTTGCACTCGCATCCGTAATGACGCCTGGATCCGTTGAATAGATCCGAGCCGGGGATAGGCTGAAGCCTGACGTGGACAGTGCATGCCCTCATTGGCCCAGTCTGCCGGTGGGCTGAGGTGGAGTCGTGCGTGATTGGTGGCTGTGAGAGGACGGAAGCGAAAAAGGGACAACCAACCTCGATTGCGGCCCATGTTTGTGTCCAAGTCGTGACACTCATAAGCAAGCCAAGGCAGAACGATGAGGTACACTGGCCGAGAAGAGGACGGAGAGAAAAGGTATGGAGTCGACAGTGAGCCGCCGGGTCGTTCGAACGCGACGGGGAGAAACCGAGTCAACGAGGAGATAACCCAACCTAGTCCGTCAAATGGGATGTTAACGTCCTTGCCGAATCGGCAGGTCAAGGTTCGTTGCCGGCAATAACCAATGCTTGCTATGGTTGTCCGCGGTACGAGATGGCGTGAGTGCAGGCCGCGGAATCGCAGACGATGGAATGTGGACAGGCGTCGGGCAACCGGGTTGTCTGGTCAATTTGCTGGATTGTTTGCTTGACGTCGATGGAGTCGAGTGAACATCTGGAGCAAGTTGCAACAGTGCTGGATGACAATTTCAGAGGGAAAGAATGCACGTCTAGAAGAAACTAATGCTGGGGATAAGCAAAGCTTCTTGTACAATTTTGCCAATTGCTTAGTCCGTCCGAAGACCGCCAGCACGGATATAAATCAAGGTCTACGGAGTACGGATCGAGCTGCAGTTTCCAGTTCCAAGTGTAATTGACAGGCGGCGGGATATCAGGGGGGGTGCGACGAGCGCAAGTGGGTGTGTGGCAGTATAATACGGAGTATCTAGGTAAATGCGGATGCGTCGGACACCGAACAAGGAAGCGCGAAGTGAGAGCCAAGACTTTTCTGCGGACCCCGACCGGCGACGAGTCGACGACATCAATGATCAATGGATCACGCACAGAAGTTGTAATTACAGAGAGGTACAGGAGCTCTTACATACTCGAGGGAGGTCCAGTCGACAACGGACAAAAACGCATATGTGCAAAAAAGACGGAAAAAGCAAGAGAAAAGACAGAAATACCAGTAGGAAGCGATAGGCAAGACGCAAGAGGGCGAGAAGTGGAAAGAGAATGAGGAGTTGAGTACAAAGGAACCATCGCCAAGAACAAAGGCGGCGTACAGATAGATGGTCAAGGCTTCTGGCCGCGGTCTCGTGATTTTTCCCTCTTTACCTTTTCTTTGCTGCTTCAAACGTGGCCCTGCCATCGGCAGTAGGCATATTGGCCTAGGTGTACCTATTGCATTGGAATGAAAGGGAATTTACAAACGCACTGGCGGGTCTTAATTTTGAGGCTCAGATCATTAAATGTCGAGACTCGAGATAAATTGCAAAGTCGCCTGTCTTGGAGCAACGTTAAGAAAGCAGAAGTGGCGCGGTGCTATTTCTCTATGAGATAAGCGCTGCAACACAGAAGCCAGTTATTTATGTACAAAATTGACGACTCAAAACTGCCTTTGCAAGATCTAAGCTGGCGTCGACGGGGACGGCAATTGCAAACTTAGATGTCGCGAGACGTCCGACCTCAGTTGTCAACCTCAATTGGTTGTCGAAGCCAATCGTCCTGTCTTTGGTAAAAAGGGGATCTCTTCTGGTATATAACGCAATTCAGTACATACCTAGTTCCGTCGACAGCGCAGAACGGTCCGCGCAAAAAAAGAAGTCCTTTGTCTGTCACGCCTTTGAGGTCTGGTGGACTCTCTCCAATGTCGGATCGCCTACCGAAATTTGATTTCTGGCACCTAGGTTAGGTGTTGCGCAGAACTGGAACGAGCTACGTCAGCGCATAACAGCGTTGACTCTTGAGTCTTGAGGCTTGTTGGGCCCGAAGCAAGAAGAATGTAGGTACTAGGTAGTAGTGTCCGTCTGTGCAAAAATTGTGCGCATATCGTGTCAACCGTTCGCGGATGGCGGCGCCACGAGTTGCTCTGATGCAACTTGCAAGGACAGAGCTTCACTCGAGAGTCGATAGTCGTCAGTGGCCACAGACAGCCTACAGGTATGTAATAAGCTGGCTGCGAGCCACAGACGTAAGGAATTGTAGCGTCGTTCCGCAGACCACGAGGCAGAAGGAGCCCTGCTGCCCGATAACCAGGTACGTGACTAGGGGGGGGACAAGCGACTCCGAACAAGAAGAGTCAAGAGTCAAGACTCAAGACTCAAGACATCGTAACACATCCCATCCATTTCCATAGGTACATTCCCATCCAATAATCCGCTCCGTCATCCAGCGCTTGCCGGGCGGCTCGCGATGCGACGAGAGGAGTCACGGCGTGTAGTTTGCCAACCCACCATCGCCATCCCGAAACTATATCCACGCCCCGAACAAACTCCCCTTACCATATGCAACAACTCGCAGCGCGGAGCATCTTCTGGCCCCATCGATAGGTCAAGTTTTGCCGACTGCCAAAAATGCACACACACAGTGACCCATGGTTTCTACTTTCAAGGGTTGGCGCTTACTCCGTAATAAAGCACTAGACACAGGACAGAATGTAGATGCGGAGTACCTATACATACATATGTACTAATAGTACTGACTACTCCAGGGATTCAGTCTTCAGATGAACTTGGCGAAGAAGTGCCTGAAGAAATATCCCCAATGTTTGATCCCTTGCTGCGCCATCGTCAAGTCATCCGTCAGTCATAGCCCGCCAAGCCGCAATCTTGATTCTTGCACATTTGCCAAGGGATTATCATCAGGCCAATGATGCAGTCTAAACGAAGGCGGAGGAAATGCGGAGCGTCGCGGTCAAGCCACAATGAAAACTCCGGTAAGAGCGTCTTTAGGCCCCGTTTACGCCTTTTTGGAAATTGAATTGGAATTGGATTTCGGTGCCAAAGAGACATGTGCTGCCAAGCCACTAGTGGGACGCTAGACGATGCACTGTGGATATTGACGGGGATTAGACTGGGGGTGAATATGGATACCGACGTGACCGAGGCGCATCGTAGAGACGTTTTTCCGGGCCCGAAATGTCGGGAACGA
>SRPX01000368.1:0-27055 GCA_018360215.1 Claviceps spartinae
AGCGCCGTCGACGCCAGCGACATCAAGGTGTAGTGGTGGTGTTGAGTGCGACATTTTCGAGTTTTTCGGTCGGTGGTGGGCTACTGTTAGGCTTACAGTAGGTTTTACAGCCAAATCATGACAAAAGCGGGCGGACTTGGTCCGTGTACTCTTGTCAAGAAAATTGTGTAGAAGGGAGAGTTGCCTGACCGGCGTCAAACTTGTGCGTGGAAAACGGGAGTTACGCATGCTTTCTTTCTTTATCGTCGGAATCACATGCCGGAGAAGCCTGTATCCTCCGACCCCACGTCGAGCGATGTAACAACCTTGAATTGCGCCGAAGAACCTACCCATTTGGCGGGTCGAAGCCTGAAGGTACATAAGGATGTTTAGGAGGCATGTACCTGTTTTCAACTTTCGAGGCGGAAGACCCCTTATTATTACGGAGTATGTACAGAGTACATACATCAGATCCGTGGACCGACCGCGGAATAACGGCGGCGGCGGAACAAGAATCAAAGAATGCAGTGATCTCAAAGGGTACGTACGTATAACGTAAGGGTCGTATATCAATGCCGTCACACGAATCTAATTACGCAGTACAGAGTATGTTACATCATATATGTGTATCGGAAAAAAATAGGGGTAACTATGCGCCCCCTTTATGTACTCTCCTGTCAGGCGGCACACACAATAGGTACCAACCTTAAAAGGACGACCAATCCTCAAAACCAAGACACTTCTCTATCCACGATAGTTGACGGCAAACATTTTAAAAAGCCCTGGCTCATCATCATCCCACACAATGCTTCCGTCAGAGCGACACCTGGTGTGACGCCTTAGGCTAGATCTGCGAGACTCATCATACGGCTCCTCTTGGTAATCGCTCAAACTGACATACTGGCCAGGCTTGTCACTGCGGCGCAGAGTATAAGTCGATCCCTTGGGCTGGTACTCAATCACAAACGCCTGCGCGCGACTCATGTCCGCAACAAGGCGACCGTGGGCAGAAATGTACTTTTGGTCATCATCAGCGGCCTGGAGGTAGAAGGCATTGCCGAACCGGTCACCCTTGACGACGGCGTGGAGGATCCATCGCTGCTGGATTCGCTCGTGGGACGCGGTCGCCTTGACAGCAACGACGATACCGCCCTCTCTGTGGCAACTTGTGAGACCGAGACCGTTGCTTTCGATGGTAACATAGCGGCCCTCTGTGATGGCGCCTCGGATGGGCTTGAAGCCATCCTCGACCAGCTCGTCCATGTCCTGTTCGGCGTTTTCCTTGCCGTAGGGGATAGGTGGATAGTTGCCGTGCGCGAAACCGTCTTTGCATTTGGCCGGCCCGACCCAGGGACCCGTGAGAGAGCCGAGGTTGAGGTCTCCGCTCCAGTTGGTGTCGTTGCGCGGCTCGGGGGTGCGCACTGCGGCCAGCTTGGGAACGGAGTAACTCGGGCTATCAAAGTCAAAGGCGCTGACCATGTTGGTCATGTGTTGGCGGCGCCACGGTGTTATGATCCCCTTGGTACTGACGTTGTTGTATCCGTTTGCGACGGCCCACGCCTCGACGAAGAGGAGATCCGAGATATGGTCGCCTGTTTCGGTAAAGACATGACCGCCGCGTGTCCAGGGCGAGACGATAAATCGAGGCACCCGAGGTCCTGGGCCGATGGGCAACTTCTGTCCATCGTTTGGCTTGAAGGGATCGGGGATCCATTCGCCGGCGGCATCCGGGGGAGCCACGGGCGGGATGACGTGGTCGGCCCAACCTCCTTGCTCGTCGTAGCTGATGATGAGCGCCGTTTTGTTGTACACGGGGCTATGGACAACGGCATCGACGATGTTCTTGTGCAGCCACGCGCCGTCTATGGGCATGTTGGGCGGGTGCTCGCTCTGCTCCTGGGGACCGACAATCCAACTGACCTGAGGCAAGCTACCGTTCGCACACGCGTCGTAGAAGGCCTGCAGACCAGGAAACGAGATGCCCTGTTCGCGCAAGGCGCTACCGTTCTTCGCATCCTGGTACTGCTCGAAGTAGGCCAGCATGTTGTCCTCGTAGTTGTCAAAGTCCTGCCACACGCGCCACGAGACGCCAGAGTCCTGCAGAATCTCGGGCATGGTCTTCCAGATAAAGGGAAAGCAGTTGTTGCCGGGAGAGTCGCAGCCAGGACTGGCGCGGTTGGACAGGATGTTGCCTCCCTTTCCGTCGGGATTAGTGGGCGAGCCGGCGCTGTTGACAGTGCCGCTCATCCACATGACGCGATTGGGATCCGTGACGCCGAGAACACTCTGGTGCGAGTTGTCCATGATTGTCCAACCATCGGCAATGTCCCAGTGCGTGGGAATGTCCTCTCTCCTGTAGTAGCCCATGCTGTAGTCTGTGTCATAGACTGCCCAGCCATCTCCTCGGCTGTTATTGTACGCGCCGTGCATGGCGATCCAGTCATTGGAGCCAGCCGCCATGCATTGGGTTGCTTCTTTCCAGTCTCCTCCGAGGTAGTTGATGTGCCATGGCGAAAGCGTGCTGACGCCGTTGTTTGTCTTGCTTGTACGTCTATTTGTCGATTAGTCTAGAGAAACTGCTCGGATTTTAGGTCAGGGGGTTCAAGATTTCTCACTGTCTCCAGACTGGCACACCGTCGTTGACGTGAACGTTGGGATCGCCAAAGTTGCGAACACCAGCCATGGTGCCAAAATACTACGGCCATCAGTAAGCGCACTCGTCTGGCTGTCTTCCGGACTGGGGAATGAGCCTACATGGTCAAACGATCTATTCTCTTGCATGAAGAGAACAATATGCTTGATTTCTTTGAGGGATCCCCCCGACACCGAGGCCGAAGCCATCGACAGGAGCGTCAGCGTCGAATGTCGCATGTTGACTGACTTATTGACCTTGTTGACTTTGCTGCAACTCCAGAAACCGAACCACGATGAAAATCCATGGCCGATATGCGGCATTCATACTTTCCCATGCCCATTTTCGGGCAATCTCTCGGGCCCAATGAGCAGCTCGGGATCGTGCACGCCGTGTCGGGTGGCTTGTTGTTGCCGCCATCTCAACAATGGTCAACATGAAGTCACACAGCAGAATTCGATCCGGGCCAGTCTTTCCGACACATGCGGGGCCGATGCGACTCGAGAGGCCACAGACTCACAGCGATTGGCGATGGGATGTTGTTGATGGAGAGTTGGAGATCAACATGACCATCATTTTAGTGACATGTTACGTGACCATCACGAGGTATCGACGGCTGAGCCAGCGCCAGCGCCGATTGCTGCATGTGCCGCCGGCCGACCAGTGCGCGTATTTTCTCGCCGAATTCGGCCACGTGCGCATAACAACTTACATCTTTCGCCGAGTCAACTTCCGTACCTAGAATCAACTTCCGATATTATCTCGCATCATGATATTCACACGCGTTTGCAATCCGGCTTGAAGGGCCAGGAATTCGTATTTGTGTATAACTTGGTGCAAATGGCAATCGTGTGGAAGAGCATTTGTGTGACGGGCCTCGCGTTTTGGGCCATTTACTATCTCATCATCTTGACGGATTCTGGCTATGTTTTGACACAGTCATGGTCGTGGCAGAGTCCCTCGAGTCCGGAACGAAGCGATCCCTTCGCTTTGCGTCCAGAGCAGCACATTTTCCGTCGTCCACACACCATCTCGCTGCAGTGGAATATCACGCGCGAGACACGCAGGCCAGACGGCGTACTCAAAGAAACCTACCTCATCAACGGTATGCGCCCGGCTTTATCCCTACCAGACAACAATTCAGCTAACTTCTACATAGGTCAGTTCCCGGGACCGACTGTGGAAGCTCGTTCGGGGGATGAACTACACATCACAGTCTACAATGGCATCACGGGTTCGGGTTCAAATGATGGTGTTGCTATCCACTGGCACGGAATCACCATGAAAGGTTGGTGGACAAGGCTCCGAACCCGTACGGCTCGAAGACTTCCCCACTAACTCATCCAGGATTCAACGAAATGGACGGCGCCGTGGGTATCACGCAGTGCGCTGTCGGCCCAGGCCGCACTTTCGTCTACAGGTTCCAAATCGGCCAGCAGCAACATGGGACATTTTGGTATCATGCACATTCGGCTGTTCAGAGAGCCGATGGAATGTACGGCGGCCTGGTAGTGCACAAGCCCGTGGGAAAACAGCGGAAGAGCGAATTGTCGGTCCACGGATATGAATCTGAAAAGCTTCTGCTGATCGGTGACTGGTACCACAGATCAGCCGACAGGATGCTGGCCGAGTACAAAGACTTTAGAAGTTTTGCCAATGAGGTGAGCTCGCAAGTCTTGTCTGGCATATTCCTTTTGGCTACTAAGACTCGAGTAGCCCGTCCCAGACTCGCTCTTGATCAACGGGGCTGGCTCATACAACTGCAGCAACGCCCGTCCAGGGAAACCAGTCGACTGTATTAATACGGACACTCCTGTGGTGCATGTTTATCGAGAAAGAGTCCGACTGCGAATTGTCAATACAGGCGCATCGGCTGGCTATTCGCTTCAGTTGACCGGTGCGGCCATGAAGCTCGTCACACTGGATGGGGGAGGACTCGTGTCAAAGAGGACGCCCTGGACTTCGACGATTGGTGTGCTATATCCCGGGGAACGTATGGACGTGGTGCTACTACCAAGTGGTGAGCAAACGACCAAAGTTTTGGAGATAGCGCTTGATCCTGAGTAAGATCTCCGTGCTTCTCTATCTCGCTCGTGCTCGAGCCAGGCTGCTCTAACTGATGTTGTAGGCTGATGCAGTTGATGAATCCTGCTCTTACCCGGATGCAGGAATTTCCTCTCAAGTGGACACAGCCAGATAGCAGAAGTACCATAGCACGAGGAGACCGTCGTGAATTGGTCGATGTCATCAACTTGCGTGATGCGCAAGGCATTTCGACAGCTCTGGACAAAGTGGCTACAGAAAAAGCCCTGTTATACACCAGCCTGGCCATTAACTCCTTCAAGAACAACGAGCCATGGGGCGAATTGAATCACACATCGTGGATGTGGAAAGACCCCTACGCGAAGCCCCTGCTGGCCATCAACGCAACCGTCTGGCAGAACGGCACAGAGCAGGCAAACCCCTTCCGAGCATTCAAGGTCCCGCGGTTTGAGGCCGGCGAAGAGCGCTGGATGGACCTAGTCGTCAACAATGTGGACGATAGGGGCCATCCATTTCACTTGGTACGTCTGCTCATGCCATTCATCATGTTTCAAATGTGAGTCCGACAGCTGACTTTGAGTGTAGCATGGCTATGAGTTTTACGTGCTGGCCTCACGGCAGGACGAGCTAGGTCGTGCCTATAACCCGTTTGACGACCACGGCGCAGAGATCCCAGTCAGCTTCCAGAACCCGCTGAGAAAGGATACCGTGTATATCAAGCCGCGCGGGTACGTCGTCTTGAGGTTACGCCTGGACGCTCATGGGTTGTGGCTCATGCACTGCCATGTTCTCTGGCACCAGGCGGCGGGGATGGGAACGGTGCTGCAAGTAGGAGACATTTCGGAAGAGACGGCGCGAAAGGCCGGAAATTCGTGTCAGGGATATGAGATGCCAAATAGTCATGAGGCAGACATTGAGGCTGTCTGAGGGAAGCGGGACTTTCGGCGGCAGCGGTGCTTTACACCTCCCTATAGGTATATCCTGAGGCTGCAACAGAGTCATTTTTGTGAGCTTTCCAAGATTATGCGCAAAAGAAGACGTACCTCTTCTCTTGTCTTTCTAGAAAAGTCCTCGGTCTTCTAGATAGAGGTAGTAGAGTTCCCTTGAAATGTAGATTTTGTTTCTCCTAAAAAAAGTATGAAGAAAGCTAAAGTGAGTCCGGCCCTACCTTTTCGCGGATCCAATTCTTCCAAGTGACTTGACATGTTTGGCACGAAAGTTATTGGGGTGGCATCTAGATAGCGTGTCCATAGCAACTCTACACATTATAATCCATTGCATATTTCTGGCATGTAAATTGATCGCAATACGTGCAAGTGAAATTATTGCGCGCGATGGTTCAAACCGGGTTGGTCTTGATTTTTTTTCTTCGGTCGACGGTGAGAGACTTGACACTGTGCGGGGACTTTGTCAAGAAACTGATGAATGACAGACTTGGTTCTGGCGCATCAATGAAGCGCAATCACTCCATGAAATTACCTACGGAATTCACACCACAGCCGCCACCGCCCTCATGATCTGCACATCCGTCTTCATTCATTAGAAATTCGCACAGGACCAGCATGTCGGATGACCTCCTCGACGAAGTCGAAGCCATCAACTCCATCTACGGCCCCGGCTCCCTCACCCCCACCACCCCTGACGCCTCATCAGCCCAGGAGTATATCCTCAAACTACCAACCGACGAAGCCTTCTCCTCCCTCAACTCCCCTACCGACTCATCCACCTCGTCTTCACTACGCATTCATTTCCCAGACTCCTACCCCTCGCGCGCACCCATCGTTGTAGGTACGCACCACTCCTCCGGGGGCGTCAAGGGCGCCGGCGCAAAGGACCTAGAGCTATTCAGGACTGTGCTCGGAGATGTCTTCCAGGAAGGCTGCGTGTGTCTCTTTGATGCAATCGAGGACTTCACACGGCGGAGAGCCGAGGCGCTTGAGGAGCGGGGGGAGCCATCCTCAGAAGAAGGTGGAGCAGCAGCAGCAGCAGCAGCAGGGGAAACTTGCTCTGCGGTGACGACAAAGGGAAGTGACGCATCTGGCAGGGAAGATGGTGGTGATGAGCTGAACATAATGGAGATGGATCCCCCGGATTGGATCCTCTCGGAGGTCCTTGTTGAGAATAAATCCACGTTTGTGGCCCGCGTGGCGAGGGTGTCTAGTCCGGAGGAGGCAAAGAGGTATATAGCGTATTTGCTGGCCACGGATAAGAAAACGAGGGGCGCGACGCATAATATCACGGCGTGGAGGATACGGGCGGAGGGGCCGGCGGGGGCGGGAACAGGGCTGCAGTTCCAGGACTGTGATGATGATGGGGAGACGGCGGCGGGGGGGAGGTTATTGCATCTGCTGCAGGTGATGGATGTATGGGGGGTGGTTGTGGTGGTGAGTCGGTGGTTTGGGGGCGTGAAGCTGGGACCGAGGCGGTTTGCGGTGATCAATGGGGTTGCAAGGGATGGGCTGGTGAGGGCGGGAGTGGTGAGGGAAAAGGAGGAAGGAAGGGATAAGGGGAAGAAGAGGAGGTAGATGAGATGAAGGGCGAGAGGACGGATATGGATGTGAATGGGATGATAGACCGATGGTATGACATGGCGCCACGACACGATGACACTTGAAGGGCCAAGATAAAGAGGCCGGGAGAAGAGACGCCCGTGGAAAGAACCGAGAGAAATCGGAAGCTGAGTGGAATGGCGGATCTACTGTTCAAAGATGCACTGCGAGCACATGGACTCGTACAATATAACTAGACATCTAGACGAATCAAGAAACCAGGCGATACTGGATACGCATCGAACCAGACAAGGAACGGGAGCCGAGCGAGGGCACAGCAGCAATGGCGAGCAACTCAGAATCGTGTAACGCCGAATGAGGCACCGACAAGTTACAACCCAATGACCATTGAAGAAATATCGAGCTATGTTGTATCGACAAAAGGTGAACGACATTATGTATGTTGCGCCTTGCCATTCATATATGACGGCGTCGTATGATTGCAGGTTCAATTACCTTGTACATCACTGCTAGAGAGCACCCCATGATTTTCATATGGTCAAAACAACACCAACACCAACACCAACACCAACACCAACACCAACACCAACACCAACACCAACACCCCCCCTGATTTTTTTAAACAAAAAAGGTGCAGAACCAAGACTACCTACGCATGCACATCATGACTCCATGCTCTCCTCCTTTGGCTTCATCAGCGGCTCCAGTATCTTCACCGCCTGTATAGCCTGCTGCTCCGGCAAAATCACCACGCCCGCCCGCGCCGTCGAGAGATACGACAACTCCGACGTAGCCTTCATATCCATCTCGTGCACAAGCCTGCCCGACACAACGCACACAATACCCGTCACCTCAGTCGGCAGCGTCACGAGATCAAGAAAGATGGGCGTAAGCACGGTATTCAAGTCCCCCACGATGGAATTGCTAAACAGCGACAGCAGACTCTTATCAATGAGCAGCGACGGCGGATCATCCTGCGTCAGCGTCACAGACACGAACCGCGGCTGCGAGACCAGCACGGACACCAGCGCCGCATAGAACTTGGTATCGACATGATCAATCCAGGTATCCCGCACGGCGACCTCTCGCCCATAGGAAATGAGACGCGCATACGCATGCACAAAGGGCATGGCATCTCGGCTGGCGCACATGACGAGCTCCAAGCCCGGATCTACATGCGGAGACACGCGGTGCGTCTGCAGGAGCTGAAACGTCGCCGACTGCAATTCCTCGCTGCTAAACGGCGGAGGAGATGACGATCCAGAGCGACCCCTGCCGCCGGTCGTAGAGTTCCGGCGACACACATAGAAGTTGTCGTGGCTTTCTGACAGCTCAAAGCCTCGCTCGTGCAGGGCGGCTATGACGTTGAGCTGTTCGTGAGCGGGAGCCAGGATATAGTCGGAGTAGTAGGTCGTGATGAAGAAGATGGGGATTCCCGCTGCTGCGAGTGGCGAGGTTAATTCCAGGACACGGCTTGGGGCGTCGAGTTCGGCGGCGCTCGCGACAGACAAGACGATGTAGGACTCGGCGTGTGACCAAATTGCTTGGGCTTGTTCGGGGGGCAGCGTGCGGATGACGGGTTCGAAGACGTGTTCGGCCCATGAGGTGTGGCATACGAGGGAGCACTCGAAGCGCGTGACGCTGATGTTCATGAAGGCATGTTGGTACTCTGAGGAGAGGCCCTCAAAGCGGACGTCTAGAGGCGTCTGGTCATCTAGCTGGAGGCTCTGAGCGTGGGGGATGAGCACGCGGAGGATGGGTTGTAGAAAGGTGGCGTAGAGATGGAGAGGGATGTGTATCAGCCGATAGGTGCCTTCCTGTGTTGTAACTTGTCAGTCAGTCATTCGATCGTCAGTCTGTGTTTTGTTCATTGTTCATCGCCTCGATTGTTGCTCAAAGGTGGCTTGTGAATCGTGATGTTGGTCGCGGGGACGAGGCGTGGGGAGGGGGCCGACTGCTCTGTGCTTTCTTTGCTCCGACTCTCTGAGAGTTCTGCACTGCTCTACCTATGCTCTGCTCCGTGACTGCACCCACCGTGGGATACCAAGCCTTACCAAAAACGTGATATTCGCGCTCATGGCGAATCGTAAAAAAAGGTGATCCAGGTTACGGTTCAAACGGTCATACCTTCTCTCAAAGCAATTAATTACACTTTGGCTGGGACGACTGGCGGACGACGAGCGTCGAGACTCGAGACTAAAACGAGATCAAAAATCTTGTTGCAGTCTGCAGATAAGGCGTCTCCACCGAGGTTTTAGCCTCCGCTTTAGATCGACCTCGCGAATTGCGTTATGTACGACAGTACGATCGACGCTTGTATCATCGCGAGACCGGGATATGCAGTCGATGGAAGGGGGACGTTGAATCCCAACGTCGTTTGGAGGGAGAGAATACTCCGTACTTTTAATAACACTGGTGCGTGCAACACTGCTACAATAAATATGTATATGATGTACCGTACGGAGTACACGGAGTCGATATGTGCGTGGTTCGCGGCTAATACGGAATAAGGGTTTGTGACATGCAGTCGCTTATCTATTTTCTCACTTTTCTTCCTAGGTATGTATTTCCTTGGTTACACTACCTACTTTCTTTACATGTATGTGTGATGTAGCCAGGTATATACCTACATGATACATCTATGTATCAGGTACATAGTCTCATTGCCCACATCTTCACTGTAACCTTACACCGGAAAACATGGCGCCAGCACGAAATATGCCACGCCCAATGGAGGAGACATCAGTCCCAATATTGGCATTCTCGTGCATAGAATAGCCACGTAGCGTTGTAATTGTGATAGTGAATGAGCAAAAAAATTCTCACGGGAATGACGAGACCAGTCGATAAGGATGACAGACCAGATCAGGGATCGGGACAGGGACAGGGTTGACTCTGAACTGGCGGGGTAATATTAGGGCTGATTGACGAGACCCGACGGGGGGTTAATGCTGATCCTTGTCCTCAGTGGCTGCTTGAAGAAGCAACAGCATCATCCTGCATTGCATCCGCGACGAGCTGTGAGGTGGCGTCCGCCGTCATGTAATGCAGCGCGGGTAGTAGTAGGGTGAAGAATGCCGATCAAGGTGAGGAAACCCTGCGTGACAGAAAGTATCCGGAAAGTTCAAAAAATATTGACGTCAAAAGATTGACTGACTGTCTGGGGTGAACGCGCGGAAAGGGTAGTAAGCCAGGCACACGCTTTTCTGCATCATATTTTCCGAATTTTATGGCGATTCGCAATTCGTGATTGCGTCCAACTATGTACCCCAGGTATCTATGCACATGATTCTTAAATAATAAGTGGGATTCAATTAGAAATTTACGTAATACAGCGTAGGTAGATATGTATGTACATATGTAACATTATATCATGTTTACCTTCCGGTCATCGCAAGAGAAATCTGAATGCCTACAAAATAAGTTATATTTACACAAAGAGGTATGTACCTACCTATGCACTCTGCACGGAGTAGGTACAATCAATTTTTTTTTAACCGCCGTTGAACACTGAAATGAGAGGCAAGCGAGTCTCTTTCATCCCCATTCTCTACCCCACGTTTATTGCGCATGGCAATGTTTTGCCAAAGTCAACATCTCCGTAACCAGAACTCTGCTTCCTGATATGTACATATACAGAGTTCAGAGTACAGTAGTGAATTTTGAGAGAAGTGAGAAACCAATAATGCGGGAACAGCAGGCAGAGTCGAAACTGCAGATTGACTGGCCATCGACGTCGACAAGGAGTGCAGCACTCCATAATGGTTTTGTACTCCAAATACGGAGCACGTGGACTTGTACTTGTAGGTGGTGTGGTATAGCTTGAGCGGATAATGTACTACATCGCTCTAAATCATCAACATGATGCCTCTATCTATGCATGGCCTCGTCTCGCTTTATTCTCTTCTACGACATGATGATCACACCTCCTTTTGGCCCTCCTTTTCATCACTCCCCTTCACCCCCACGACCACCAAATTCCTCGGACTCTCCCCATAATCAAACACCGTATCCACCCACGCACTCTTCACATCCTTCTGCTCCCGCAGGAAAAGCCACCGGTCCGTCACGATCAGCGACTCCACCACCATGGCACTGAAAGCCATCAAACTCCATATAACACAAAGTTCCTTCTTCCGCGGAAGAAACTCGTCCTCGTACCGCTGGATCTCCTCATCCGTGATATCCGCCATCTTAACATTCATCACATCCGCATACTGGCGGTATTCTTTACTCGTGGTGAGCTTCTCAATGGATCCTCGCACATAAGCCTTCAGGGAGGTATAGCAACTTTTGCGAAGGCCGCCAATGGAGACCGGTTGGGTGCTCATATCAAAGGGGCCGGGCGTCCGCGTCTCGGCGGCACCTGCTACGGGGTCAGACTTCTGTTGGTCTTGCTCGTGGTGGCGAATCTGCTGGACTACGCCCCGGTCCAGGTATATCTTTTGCAGCACGGCGCGGTAAAAGTGGCGCGAGAAGAAGGCTTCGCTGTCCATGCGACCCCAGTTGCGTGGTGCTTGGCATGCCATCATGCGAGCCGTGACGTTGAGACGGATGCCGTCGTTGTTGTACGTACTTAGCCGGGAGCTCATCGGGAAGCCCTGGGGGTCGTACCGGGCAGATTCGCGGCCGACGCGGCCATTCAGGGCTTGGAGTGTCGGCCGAAGAAAGGCGTGTCTGTAGCCGGGCGGTCCGAGCTTTTCTGTCATGAGGTTGTAGCAGCATCCTACGATGGCAATGGCGCGGATCTCGGGATTTAAGACAAGGGATCGGATGGCGTAGTGGCTCAGGTTGCCACATGAGTGGATGGAGATGGCCATGAGCTTGAGCTTGAGCTTATTTTTGTGAATGCTGCTCTCCTCTTGATCCTTCGTCTTTTTCTCCTCTTTCTTGTCGTCCCCCTCGCCCTCCTTCTTCACACACCGGCTCGCCATATCCGAGGCACCATCGTCGCAGCTTGAGTTGATCTTGGAAATCACATCAGACAGGTCGCCGCTGTCCAATCTTCCTGCCACATACTGCACATACCCCTTGCCTTCCTCGGCCGCAATAGCAGAGGTAATCTGCTCGCGGGGCCTAAAGTCAAATGCTTCACTCCCGGCAACTTGTTTTACGGCATCCGCCAGCGCAGCCGGATCGGCATGAGGATTCGGTCCCCCAGCCTCGAGAATCTTATTCCAGAGCTTCTTATTCCGCATCACTTTTTCCTTGACCGCTAAGCCTGATGCGATATCCAGGCCCCTCGCGGCAGTAACGTTGTCCTCGCGACCCTCGACGGCAACGACATGTCTATTGTACGGCTCGCTGGCCAGCGCCCGGCCCAGGTAATTCTGGCCGCTTCCAAAATCAACATAATGCGTGATTGTTTCGCCATTATTCTCGGCATGGATATCCTTGGATAATCGATCCACGTAGTCTGCAAAATTGGTCACCTCGTGTATCTTCTTGGGTTTCATCCCCACGCGCACCGTGTAAGGCGGCACGGGCAGCGGCTCCGATTTCCCAGGGCCTTCTTTCCGGCGCGGAGAAAAGTCTCGGTTGAGGGACAGATCTCGCACGGATTTTATGTATTCGAACAGTGTGGGAGGCATGGGCGGCAGGTCTTGTAGCTGCGAGTGCACGGTGCTGAGGTCATCTCGCATGAGGATGTCGAGCAGGCGCATCGTGTCGCACTGGAGGAGAAAGGGGTGCCATTCCGCGGGTAGGATAGTGTGGAAGAGGCCAGGCTGGGTGGTGAAGAAGTCGAGAATATGGGTGCCGCCGCACAGAATCTGGAAGAGGTCGGTGTTGTAGACGAAGTGGAGGAGCGAGGAGACATATTCGTCGGGAGAGGCAAAGTCGCCATTGAACGGGAGGGGTTTGGAGGGAAACATGGCATCGGCAGTTGGCTTGCCAGCCGGTTTGTTTCTTGGAAGTGGCCAACGAAGATGCTAATCAAGGGGTCGAAATAGCTGAACAGGAAATATATCGTCAATATTCCAGCATAGGTGCCATCAGGTCTGCCAAGTTGGCCGGGCTGTCGCCCAGCTGGGTGTCTCTCATCCCGGGAACATCCACCATACCATTAATGCTGCTTGAAAGAGAGGATTTCTGCGCGCCTCGGGTGTTGCAGTCGCAGAAATCGCACACGGGTTTCGTCACAAGGCGCAAACGTTCAATGCCTAATCGTTTGACGGCGCTGGTCGTCCGTCGCCGAGTGTAAAAAGTGTTTTTGGCCCCGCGGCCGCGGCGCTCGTCGGCCAGGTAGAAGAAACCTCTGTACCTACCTACCTAGGTAGTATCTGTAGAGCTACGTGCCTAGACAATACCTAGGAACCCAAGTAAGGTAGGTACTGAGTACATACGGAGCAGTGGGTCATACTGTGCGGGGCGCCGACTGAAGAGCAAGGGCTCCAGCCTTCCAGGGTCAGGGGAGCGGCCCGGGCATTGATGAAGCCGCGCAAGTTCGATACGCAGTGTT
Source organism: Claviceps spartinae (assembly GCA_018360215.1). Classification (NCBI taxonomy): domain Eukaryota; kingdom Fungi; phylum Ascomycota; class Sordariomycetes; order Hypocreales; family Clavicipitaceae; genus Claviceps; species Claviceps spartinae. The sequence goes on from SRPX01000368.1 coordinate 13,625, forward strand.
CGAAGGAAGCTCGTGTTGGTCAATAGAGAGATGGCGAAGTCTAGGTATGTACATATCTACATACCAGTGCTTCGCCGACGTCCGTTATTTTGACGAGATGACGGGAGAGAAGGGGGTTGGCAGCCAAATGGGGTTTTGTCTCTCCAACGGGACGGCACACGGAGAGGTTACATTAAGTACCTACGTACCTCCTACATACATGGTGTAGGTACTTTAGCCTCAGTGGGGTCCAAAAATAACACAAACCCTCCCCTCCTTTCCGTCGCGTACCAATCCACCACGTCTTGAGCAGCAATGTCGACACCACAGCGCACCCCGAAGCCATTCCGAAAGCACTCATCGCCTCGCACGAGAAATCGCGTCTGGGCCGCCTTCTCAGCAGGCAAATCAGCCGCACAGATCGCCATCGATGAGGGAATTTCTCCGAGCCTTGTATATGGGATTAAACGACGCTTCACTCACCAAGATTGTGGCATCTCACCAACTGGACGAGGGCGCCCCTCCAAGCTCACAAAGCATGACATTCGACGCATCAATGCACAGATCAAGCAAGAGCCGTCTATCAGCATGAGAGAGCTCCAACAGAGATGCGCGCCTCATGTTTCTGCGCAGACAATTATACGGTATCTCAAGACAAATGGCGTTACGCATGAGCGTGTCGCTCCCGCGTCTGTGGCTCAGACAACGACGGAAAATGCCAATGACGAATTAGAAAACGCCACGACTGAAGCATTGGGAGCAGCTTCCGCTGAGGGAGCCTCGAGGGCTTCGGTTGCGGGAGATGTGACTGAAAGTGCCAGCTCGCTCGCGCCTCCGTACGCGCCTCCGCCGCGTGTTTCTCCCGTTCTGCTGCCATCGCAAGGTTACAATTCAATGAATGTCGATCGATAAGTCGGTTTTCAACCGTAATTCACAGCACATACCCATGCCAGTCAGCGCGGCAACCAAAGCTTTCGCAGCTGTGGAAGCTCGTCATCTTTGTAGTGGCGATAGCGTAGCTACCGTCCGCGAGCCCGAACATCGATAATAGCGCGCGGGTTAGAGCTGCCTTCAGTCCGGACGCCATGCTAAACCGGCGCATTTTCACCATCATCGTTAATTTTTCTTATGCGATTGTTCGAAAAGCAGGACAAGGGCGACATTCTCAAGAAATCCGCAGCAGCAAACGGCTCGGGAATGATGAGGGTCATGATCGAAACCAAGAGGCACCGCTATCTACGCTCTGTAGGTTGTGGGCGTTAATAGTGTCGAGTTAGTCAATAAGGTCTGCCGCCATGGTGTGGTGTATGAAGCCGGGATCTTCGAGGCGATACCGTAAATGATGCGATTTACTCTCGGAAGTGCTTTGATTGTGACTACTCAAATCACTGTCGAGCATCAGCGCGGTATGATCGTTGCGCAGATGTTAGTTAGGTACGACGGAGATGAAGCCGAGTACTCTGCACTCAAAGAGGAAAGTCGAAAGAAGTACCTGAGCTGTTCCGAAGCCCACTCGGTGTGGACTCGTCTTTATCTATCGTCAACACCTAGAGGCAGAGGGCGAGAGCGGCCAGTTCGAACCGATCATTTTACTTCTCAAAGCCATCTACTGCGGAAATCTCGGGGCGAATGATAGGAATCCGCTCCTCAAGTGCAGAGCCATCTCGTAACTACATCTTCACCCAAAATGTTTTGGAATCGCAAACCATGCTACTCGAGACGGTGGCGACGCAGCTGGACGTTTGTGCGGCGGAGATGTGTATGAGCGTTTTCTCATGCGGTGAAGCTACATGACCATTCGCTCATGCTGGTGCGACTTGGTGACGGAGGGATCGATCTGGAATCAGATTGCCATTAACTGTGCGAGGCAGTACCGCGGAGGAGGTGCAGAGAGCGCAATGGGTTCGCTAGGAAGTGCTAGGAGTAGCCATGAAGATGACACTGAATTACCTTCGGTTCGCAAGATAGTGAAGACACGGTAGCGACGAGCGTACGGGATAACAAAAGGACAAATACAAAACGAATATTACGAACCACAAAAAAATTGAGTTTGTCTTTTGAAGGATACACGCTTTGATGAGTGAAAAATCAACACACTAATCAGCGGCAGTCTATGTCATTATACATACAAGCTTGCGCAGATGCATCGCAGAGTCAAGTCTTGCAAAAAACATCCATATACGGACACAGCAAAACAGCTTAATGCTCATGAGAACGTCACAGTAAACACATCCATGATGGTTTGCAAATGACGAGGCGAAAAGAATCCAACGCTTCATGATCGGGGCAGGAACCCGCGCCTGATTACCTCCTCACTGTCAAAATCTCTCTTATGCACGCAATCTCCGGCTCACTCAGTCCGCACAAATCCCTCGTGTACCCATTTGCACCCCCCCAGCTCTCCCTCAGGGCTCGCAAAAATCCCAGCATGCACTTCGCATGGCATCTCTTCAGGCCATCCACCGTTCTGGTCACAGTCTCCAGCGCCAAGTCCGGACACAGAGCTTCAAGCACGGAGACCATTTTCGCACCGGCAGGCTCTAGACCCTGCTCGCTGAGGGTATATTCGGTGGCGATAGCCTCATCGGGGACGCCCGCCAGGGAGAGGAGGAGTGCAAAGACGATGCCTGTGCGGTCTTTGCCCAGGGTGCAGTGGATGAGGATAGGTTGGCGGGGATGAGCTAGGAGATGCCGAACGATTGACTGAAAAGCGCGGATGCCGGCTTCGGAGGTGGCGAGGGCGAGATATTGCTCCGGTGTGGACTGGAGGTGTGGTGCAGCAGACATGTTAGTTGGAAGATTCGTATAGGAACATGTATTCACACAAAATGCAACAAAACACACATATTTGTGTGCATGTTTGTTCACCAACCTCGGAAGTTTCTCTGCCAGTACGCGCATGCCTCTCCAGCCGCGTCGACAGCTTCTCATCCACCGCATAAAAGGGCACAGCCGAATACAGACGCAGCAGAGCAGCAATCGGCGATGGCGCGTCGAATCCGTGTCCACCGTCGTCGCCGCCAGCAGGCTTCTGATTACTTTTCTGGGCAATGGCCTTGTACTGCTCTGATTCCTGGGCACCGCGTAGGTCAAAAATCCGGGACACGTGTAGCGCATGTAGCTGTTGGACGCCCTTCTCGGTGATATGCTCCAGATGTGAGGACCGCAGAATGATTCCCGGCCGGGTTTTTATCACGCTCGACGGGGACGAAGACGACGACGGTGACGACGACGACGACAAGCCCATCACAGCGACATGCCCGCCAAAGTCACGGACGTTGAAGACGCCATCGATGGAGAGGAATCTTGGAGGAGGAGAGGGTGGTGGAGCGGACGAGGAGGATCGAGGGGAGCCATGGCGCGACAGCGCGGTGCTAAACAGTGGAAACACAAGGTTGCTGTGCATTGTCTCGGGAGTGTTATAATTGCAGCGAGGCAGCATGAATGCGGATCAGCGCGTAGTTTGTCTCCAGATTGGAAAGTTTGAGCGGTTGGAGTCACAACAGCGTTATCGGTGAGGCGATCTTGCACAGGATGGGAGTTGGAGGGCGTTATAAAAACGCAGCTATGCTCGCGACAGGCGACAGGATTATGGTTCTCTGCTCGAAGTCTAAACATCTATATCTACAGATCTAGCAAATAGTACATATATATCTATATGTACATGCCTATATGTGTTTGTCTGGATGATTGTATAACTTCTGCATCAACCCACCTCCCTCATTCCCCTGACTTTCTTCTTCTCTTTTATGCCTCATCACGGAAGCCAGGGTAGCTGAACCGCAATGTAGACACAGTCTCTGCCATGTACTGATGGAGACGGCCGGAATCTATTTTGGAGATATTCCAATAAATTGCGCAACAATATTTCCTGCCGACACAGGGGGGGAAGTACTGCCCCAAGTTCCAACAAACTTTCCATCTGTATCAAGATCACGGGCAGCGCGGAGGCCGGAGTGCCCGAGGCTCGGGGGCACACGAGTACTGAATGCCTCGGCAGCGGGAAATTTGACCGCAGCAAGGTCAGCTGCCGTTACTTTTCCCGCGGTGAAGGAAGAAAGAAATTGTATTTCGATCCCCCTTACGCATGGGCGAATTCAACTTTTCCGCGCCGGTACGGCGGAGTCCCGATGCAAAACACCTCCGTGCCATGCCGCGCAAAGTCTCGGTGCAAAACAACCCCGTTGCCACACCGCGCAAAATCCGGCGTGTAAGTACTTACTTTGGCCGAGCTGCATTCGGTGACGGCTGCGACTGCCAACGGCGGCATCTGATCTACCTCCCTGATGCGGCGAGGGTTCAGGCATGGACTGTCAGTCAATCCGTGTCGTTGTACAGTGTAGGTTGCTAGGATACTAGGTGGGAACCTGTACGATTGATTACCTGTGTGTACATAGAGAGTTTCTAAGTTTACATGTTACATGAGTCAAAGAAACAAATTACGGTTGGAACTTGGCTTTCCGGAGTACGGAGTAATTACCTATTTACATACGCAGGAGGTATGTACAATACGTTTGATGTATGTAGTCGATGCGGGAATGTGAAACCTGTTTCTGTGGCCGAGTCTCCCGCTTCGATCATTGGCTTCATTCGCCATTCGCCATCCGTCAAGTCAACGGCGTCCCGTTCTCAGCCAATTGGCTGCGCAGAACACACAGTGGACCATGGGCCGACCAAAACGACAAGAAAAAATTGGCTTGGAGACGGCGGTATTGTCGACAACAATAATTTGTGAATATGAACGACTATTGTTTGAGCTTGTCTAGAAGCGCTTGCTGGCTGTCTCCAACAAAAAAAGGTGTCAAATACTGTCGCGCAATGCCTCTTTGACGTGCCATGAATAACGCAACTACAGAACCTCCAGGCCATGATGCAAGTTATTCTCGCCGTCGGTCTTCGAGTCTCAATATCTCTCTATATGTATCTATGTTGTATTCTATTCTCCGCGCATCCCAACGTCGCATTCAGCACCGCTCAGAGCGCCATCGCATCCGTCCTGGTAGCAAGCTTCACCATGTCCCTGTCAGGCTTCAGCATCCCAAGGAAGGCCCTGCATGGTATCCAAACCCCCTCCGCCTCAGAGTCTCAGGCTCTTCGCCGCTGTGCCATTCCCTCGAAGAGCCTCGAAGAGCCTCGAAGAGGCATTCCGACACTGTCCACGGCTTTCGGTGCTACACGTCGGTTAAGGTTCGCCGCCCAAAAAAAGACTCCTTGTGCCGCGCCGGCCCGCGCGTCGCGCGAGGTGGCCGGACAGTCTGCGTACCACGTGGTGTCGGCAAATCCAAGGCCGCAGAAGATTTTGTCTTTGTTCTTGTCCTCTTATAATGACTACTTATTGCCGCATTTATCCGACAGAAAGTAAAAATAGGATGGGATCTAGATGTGTGGACTTGTCTGTATCACACCACCCTGTCTTCACTAATAATCACTTTTTTTTCCCTCGTCTCTCAATCAACAAATTTATTGATTCCCTTCTCTGTACATATATGTAGGTAGTAGATTGCATACTTAGGTACATAGATGCCTAACCTACCTACATAAATACCCTTTGTATGGTACCCCACGGGCCACCTTTCTTGCAGGACGACTCACGACTGCATGGCAAGGATTCAACACCATCGGGCAAGGCGTTCCTCCAGGACCTGGGATCTTTTATACATAAGTCATAAGAGCAACGAATCATCCGAGGCTTTTGAATCAACTTGGACCATTTAGGCGACTCCAGACGGCTCGAGACCTTCACTCAGCACTGTTCAGTAAAGGAAACCTGTGTATCATGCAATCCTCCTGTTACAACTTACAAGACTGCACGTAGTGCCGATAAAAGGCAATTACTAACGAGTGACAGAACAGGGTATGATGTAAAACGTGGCTATATATTGAGTTACATATTCGTATGATGTTACCCTTTTCATATTTTACAATCGGCAGGCCACAGCCTACAGGAGAACGAAAGGAGTGGCTTACAAGTTACAATAGTCTTTGACTCTTTGCTCTTGACGATAGCTTTGTACTTTGAAGTTTGCCGATACTTCCACTGGCACTAGCCTGATTCTACTTCCCGCTGTAGCCTATAATGATCTCTTGAGTCTTTGGAGTTCCCATGTTGCCAACTCGTACTTGTAGTCTGTATTTCTTGAAGCGCCATGGCCCATCTTTCCCCCCGCCAGGGGTAAGCCAAGTAACTGGTCCACTTCACACAAATAAACATAAATGAGCACTTTGATGGTCATTCGTGACAGCATCCTCTGATGAAGCCAGGTGCTAAATTGCCACCGGCCACGCAGATGCGCAAATTAACAATTACCAATCAATCCCTTCCTGAGCCGCTTTCTCGTCGACAGTCGCCGTTTCAAAGATCACTACATTGTGCCGTATGTGATCGGTGCCGGCAATGTCACATGTGATCTCCATGATTTCTGCTCTGTCGTAGTCTCGTAGAATAGGAGATAAGGTGGTCTCTCGCCCATTGCAAAAGGTATGTGAGCTTTATTGTGAGGTGCGTCTGTCATCATTAGTATTGAGAAGAGGAATCGAGAAGCGTGAGTTTGGATTGAGCCTGAGAATGATGAGATGAACATGTTACATGAGATAGGTATGAGAACTCAGAAGAGCATGACGATCGATCAGTATAAGATGAGCATAAGCATAAATGAACCAAACAAACATGGCATAAAATTGAATACCAGCATAAGTTATAGTGCCGGACGTTCTTATCTAGGCGGAACCCAGAAATTAGAATGTGTCAATGTGAGACTGCAACCCTCCAGCTCGGTTCCCGCAGCTATGCGCCAAAAAACAAAAGTTAAAACATCACACACATGAGATGATGAGATGAACCCATTCCACGGGCCAGTGGCCAGCGGGCGCAACTTTGCCACATCACATATGGGCCATGAGATGGTTGTAGACGACAACTTCGTCAATCTTCAGTCACATATTTGTTCGAAAACTGGTATCCTGAGATCCTCCAATCATGGACCCCCCACCGACCGGAATTGCTGCCCTCTCAAGACTCAGGCATCTTCCACCGCGATCAGCAGCCAGTCCTAAAAGTTTGTGTGCGTGGAGCGACAGCGTCTAGCTCCCCATGTAACATGTTCTGCTTGTTGGTTCCTGCGCTGGCGTAACTCTCCATTAAACACACAAACTTCCCGTAGTGTCCATCGCGACCAAGGCGGAAGAATCCATAGGAAGATCCCGGTGATCTCCATGTGGCATGGCAGCCAATGCTATCTGCACTCACTGCTGCAGCGACGTTGCATCAAGGCCAACGACCGCATCATCGATCGTTTTCACACGGCCATTTATGACGACATGTTGGCGGGGTAATAGGTATCGACCAGATGCATGTATACAATATCGGCCAGGTGTTGTCACCGTGTATGTGGTGTTATTACAGCAGCGACCGATATTAGTGGACTAGGTGGTAGTCTGTAGACTCGTGTTTCCATAATGTGCATGATCTACAGCTCCGGAGTCCGTTGTCCAATACTAGCTGTCGCCGTTCGGACATCTAGGGTCTTACCGTCTACTTACAATTCCTGCTGGAGCGTCAAGGGGCGTCTGTAGCGGTGTTGTGTCATCTATGTCAGTGATCCCACAATGCTCTGTCAATCTGGTTACATAGGTAGGCAGATTCCAGCGCCGCAGCACCGCTATGTGCAGTAGCGTATGTAACATCGTCCAGGCAGGGTTATAGAGCACGTTCCTAAAACTGAGATGAAACACGTCCATACGGGGAATCCATGTCATGTCCATGATGTACACGCGCATGCTATGGTGCGCATTAGATACCCGAGGTATGGCTGCGGCTGTCCATCGCCCCGCTCGGTGCTCGCTAACAATGCTGCCCAGCGCGTGATGATGTGGGAGGAGAGGAACAGGGACAGGCCGAGCAAGAGAAGAAAAAGAGGAGAATGAAAAGCAAGAACAAATCACATGTCTGGAATAGTAGTGGCAAAATACGCGAATGAAGCGCCTGAAGAGGTTAAGAAATACATTAAGATTCTTATAACAGCAGGTTACAGAGGATTGAATGCGTGTAGTAGATACACGAAGAAATTAAAGTGTGATACATCGTAAAGAATATTTGTACAGTTAATGGATGAGAAATTGAAAACTTTGAAGAAAGATGGACGAGGAGTGCCTGTGGCAGAAAAGAGGACTTCAAGAACATTATGATGCGTCGAACCACGGTCATGTCTTGTCCATGCTGAGAGATCCGTAAACATACCGCGCGCCTAGCTCAAAGACTTCATTCATAGACCGTTCGGAAATTGCGCAACATGAGAGCAGAACAGAAAGACACACAAAACAAAATGAAGGCAGCATGAAGGCAATGTTAACACAGGCAGAACGCAAAGATCATACAGAACGCACAATTAGCGACACAGCCGTCAATATAACTCAAACTCTTGCTCCCGCTTCCTAAAAAAGAGTCGCAGACGTGAATTCATGCGCTTGGTCAAGCCAATGGCGAGAGACTCCGTCTGGCTCCCCGGCGCGACCTGCCAGTCATACTTGAGCAATAAATGTGACAAGGCGACCTTTATGAGAACAGCAGCAAAGAAGCGCCCGGGACAGGCTTGCGTGCCATGACCAAAGGCCAGATGTTCCGGACTCGTATTTACCAGGGGGGCTTTAATAGCAAGATCCGGGTCCGACCGCATGCGCAGGAATCGGTACATGTCGAAGGTATCGGGTTCTTCGTAGAGATCGGGATCGCGCATATGGGGAATGTCGACGAAGACGCGCTCCCCCTTGCGGATGCACAGACCGTCGGGGAGCGTCACGTCCTGCAAGGCAGCTCGATGCATGCCGACTATTTCAGAGAAGAGATGAGAAAACGCTGGAAGAGAAAAAAAAAAGGAACGACTCAACATATGGAAGGAGTGGAAGGAATGAAAGAAGTGAGAGAATGTACTCGTCGGGGCTTCAGACGGGTCAAAATGATGCCGCCACAGCAAGTTTGTTGCTAATACTCACAGACACCGGACGGTTTCAGCCGCAGACATTCCTTGATGGCGCTATCCATCAGCTTCAGGTTCCGCAAAGCACCAGCCTGGCAACCACTTTTCTGCAGCTCCGCCGCCATCTCCTGGCGAAGGGGCGCCAGCGTGGACGGCTGACTGGCCAGATACACGAGCGTGTTGGTGACAACGGCGGCGGTCGTGTGCACAGCCGCGACGCCAAGCACCATCTGCAGAGCGACGGGATCGCAGGCAAGCTCCTCATCTTCTGCATCGATCCAATCCATAATGTCGTTGAAGGCGGGCGGCTCACAGCCCTTGGACAGGGCCTCGAGGCGGCTAGCGCGTCGAGTATGGATCAACGGCTCAAGAAAAGCGCGGGCCGCTTCGTAATCCCGCCGCGCCTGTTGGACCCTGGGCGAGAAGCGACGAATGACCGGCCGCAGGAAGCGCGGAGCCATGTTAATCATGAAGGCAGCCATGACGCTGTTGACGGACCAGTTCTTCATGATGGTGAGCCAGCGTTCGTTGCGACATACTTCATCGCCGTCCCAGAAGAGGCGCGATATCATTCGCGCAATCACGTCGAGAAGATCCTGATGAATGACCGTCTCTTGCCAGTCTATCCGCATACATACATTAGTGAAAGGTGGGATGGAGCATGGCCAGAAAGCTCGTTTGCGTTGGTGGCCAAGTTATGGACTCATGGATCATGGATCATGGAAGGTTGGAGGTGAACGTGGTGGAGGGCGGGAGTGGAAGCGACAGGGTGGACAGTCAGTGGCACGAACCATGATGACCTCCAAAATTGAGCTCTATCGCAAAATTGGCCTCGGAAGACATTGCCGCAGGAATACTATCTTTGACGAAGCGACAAGTCAGCCATGTGTATGTAATTCCTTTTTTTTTTCGCGCTGTCGGGCTAATGGGACGGGACGGGACGGGCCGCGCCGCGTTTCCCCGCACTTTCCAGCTAGACGGGACATGCCGCAAGCCACCTACTCAGAGAGCGCGTCAGTCGCTTCTTGACCAGCTTGGATACTCGTTTGCATGGATCGGCAATTAGGGCGTAGGGTTCGAGACCGGGCGTTTTGCCGTCGCCGTCGAATTCCTATCAAGAGGCGTTAATCCACAGCAGGCCGATGAATACTGAATAGGATAAAAGGGAAGAGGAATGAAGATTGAAATAGAACTGAAACGTCGGGGAAAAGGGATCGAACTGTACAGCCTGCACACACATCAGCAAAATACTTGGCAAAACTCAATCGATCCTCATCGGCGAGCACTTCTGCATACGAGGGCGGCAGCACGACAATCTCGCGCGAGTTGGTGAGTAAGCGGAAGGGACGCCCACGACTCGAGGCCCTGGCCCTGGCCAACTCCTCGATCCCGTTGACTAGAAAGTGCACCTGCTTAAGAAGCTTGATCTCGAACCATTTGGGCGCGTTGAGTACCGCGAGACCGTCCCGGGAGTCGCAGCACTTGGCCTGGCGGGACCAAGCCAGCAGCGCTAGTAGCGCCAGCAGCACGAACGACCATGTGGGAGCGGAGCTTTGCAGAACTGTGATCGAGTCGACAGACACGAGGGCTGGGTGATGGGGCATTATTTAAGTCGAAGGGAGGAGGGAGCTGGCGCACGAGGTCGAGAGTGCCTGCTACATGGCTGCGAAGAGAGAGGGAAAGTATAGAGGATATAAGTATATATAAGTGCGTGCTCAAGGGCCGGTCGTCGAGAGGATACGGAGGATTAGGATGAGGAGTCGGGATGAGTATGACTTAGTGGTAGGATGAGGTATCAAACTGACGAGTAGGACGCGGGAACCCATAGGAGATCCAAATGGCCAAAACTCTGCCCTCTTGGCATACCACGGCAAAGGACGCGGGCTCACCCGGAAGAGACCTTCGCACATGGCTGGGTCATCTGCATGCAGACAGCGAGCAAGCAACACCAAGCACTACCAGTCTACCACGCACTATCACAAACCTCGCAACACATCATACGCCCTTGCACTACCTCGTACTACCTTGCACTACCCATCCGGCATCAGTCTGGACGCAGTCCCCAGCTGCCACCATACGCTCGACAGGTGCCCGCTGACAAGACGACGCACCGGGAGGCATTCCAGCATGCTGATCCTTCCCCCCTTGGCGACTTGGCAACATGGACTGCGAGGCCGCCGTGGCGGATACCTGGTAAGTGGGAAGCACGCGCAAGTCGTCTTCGTCGGTTCGTGTCGTGATCGTGAAGCTATATAGCGCCTCATGCATGCAGAGCCCATGCGTCATGCACCGTCGACAAGGAACTAGTCCGAGGAGATGCAACCTTGCTAGCAAATGCACCGCGCGCGCGAATTTATCGCGGCTTGAGCCAAATCAGACTAATACTCGGCCGAGCAGTGCGTGAATGAAGCGCGTTCAGAACATTGAGCCATGCTTGTGACGAAGTCGAGCGGCTCAGTTGTTCGCCAAGGCGGCCATGCCGTTTTCAAGGGAAGCGCTGACGCCGTCAGTAGCCGCCATCGATAAAATCGCCGTTGCTAAACGCGTCGGCAGAACCAGAGCCAGGCAAGCCCAGCCATCAACGGCGCTCGCACTGGGTCCACGTTGCATCCTATGCAACGGCTCCATCGATGCTGCCCCTGTTCTGCCCTGCTGCATCGAAGCTGGCCTTGAGCTTAATTCTTATTTATACTCCGTATATGTAGGTACGTATGTAACCTTCAAACGGGCTTTCATCACTTGGAGAAGTGCCCAGTGGGCTGCACCGTTCTCGTCGTAGAAGTCCTCTTCCTTCATTGCAGGTAGGTAAGTTGGGGCCATCATCGCCATGTCGGATTCCTGATCGAGGGCTCGTATCCCGCGAGTCTGGAGGGCAGCGTTGAACTTGTGGGCGTCGGCATCTTCCAACAGCAATGTGAACGAATCGGAAGTTTGGAACAATCCGAAATGATTGACAAACTGCAATACGCAATTGATTGCCAATGTGGGATGGCTTCGGTATTGGACCGATAATAAGGAGGAAGGAATCAGAGCCCGAGGCAGAGCGGGGTGTACGTCCGAAAAACGGTGCGGTGCCCGTTGTGGAGACTTTTGCTTCCAGCTGCCGAGGCAACGACCAATGAGCGTGACGATGCATGTTCTTGCGCGCAGCCGCAGGGCGCATTCTTGTCATGCGATTCCAACAACTTGCAGTCTCTCTCTTTATCGCAAAGATGTAAATGTAAGTACGGAGTGTGCATTCAAGTTTCCTATCGCCAGCCAACCATTGCGGCGCAAGAGCCATCAGGGTATGTCTCTAGCTCATCAGCACGACATGGGCACGTGTCCGACGGAACAATACAGTTCAGCTTGTCTCCTTCCGATGTCGCTTCTCGGCTACCTTAGGTACCTAAGGTAGTGTACTATACGTGCTTAATTTCGCCTCAAATTGTTCTTTAACATTTGGATGGCAAAAAGGAGAAATTCGGACAACGGAATCCATCCACCAGCTCCTTGTTTTATATCCAGCATCTTCCTCCTGCACGGACATATCCATCTAGGTATGTACACCATCCGGTGAACACTATGTATTTGAGACAAGCATCGGCAATCACGGAGACATGCTGGCATGCCACATGGAGCATGCAACGCGAAACAAGCGGCATGCAGCGTGTTCGAATAATACGCGACATACAAGATCCAGATACATGACATCCCGCCCATGAACATGGGCCACATGTGACATACCTATACCTAGTCGGACCTGACTTATCCGAACATTCAAATCAACGAAACTCGGACTCATCCGAAGGTTCGTTCGTCTCAGCGTGCATGAGGCTTGATCAGATACTCTGTACTGTGTACAGCCATCTCCATGCGAGGGAAAGCATCACGTGACTAACTTTGGAACAGGGAAAGCATACCGTAGGTCGCGAGGCCTCCGACTGAATTAAGATAAGCGAGGTCCGACTGTAGTGTTATTGTTTCACTCCGACCTTCTGCGGCTCTGCACACGAGGCCCGACCCTGTCGTCCACGGTCCCGAGGCTACCCATGACTCCATTGCGTCGGCCTCTCGTTCAAGGAGAGTCGGGACTCCTCAAGTTACGATGCTGTCTGAAAAAATGATAGACACGAACAGGTAATCTATGGGAATCTTGTTCGAAATGGTCGATGTCGAATTGCCTTTAAGCTTTGAATTCAAAAGAGTCTTGTTATTTCTACCACCCCATTACTATTCATACCACCTGTCCCACTAATTTCCCTTTTCGGTCGACTTTTTTCCGTCGCGCCATACACCCAGCTACCGGCCACCGCATTGTACACATGGCAATTGCACGCAATCTTTTCTTCCATGCAAATCCTATTCTTCAACAAACGAGATGTTCGCCATCACGATGGAGCCCAAACAAATACTCAAGCTTGGGGCCTACGACGCTGAAGCTGAAGCTATGCCTGCTGAGTGCTCAGCAATCATACACAGAAGGAATGTCGGCGGTCGC
>SRPX01000369.1:0-27054 GCA_018360215.1 Claviceps spartinae
AGTGAGTGAGTGAGTGAGTGAGTGAGTGAGTGAGTGAGTGAGTGAGTGAGTGAGTGAGTGAGTGAGTGAGTGAGTGAGTGAGTGAGTGAGTTGAGTGAGGTGAGGTGAGGAGCACCTTTTTTTTGTGCGACGGCGAAGTGGTTATCGTGGCTTGCCAGCTACCCGAGAAGATAATTTGCTGTTGCACAGAAGAGAGATGAGGCGTGCTGCTAGCTCCGCTATGTACCAAAAAGCCGCAAACTGCTCACATTGCGCCCATTTTGGACCACCAGACGCAATGGCTTCACTGGAACGTATCGAGGCCATTTTGCATGCTGTAGACATGCGCAATTGAATACGATACATTTGACCAAGCTTTCAATTGACGTGCGTGAATGAGATGTATTGACGCGACACGACAGAGAATTGAGACGTTTTGCGATTATCACGGGGGGCACTGTAACTACTTCAGTTGAACAGTTGAAGTAGATACCTAACCTAATGTAGGTACTGTAGGTACCTAATGTACCTGCAGACCCCTCTATACGGAGTATGTAATTATACCTACCCTGTGATCACTGATAGCACCCAGTCAACGCCCCGTCGCTAACGTCTCAGACCTCTTATATTTCTTTTCACGAAGAAGAGAGGCACACTGTAACACACTCCTCCATTCAGGTTTTCCGTTGAAAAGTCAATTTATACTATTCGCGATACGTTGTGGACGAATTGCTGTTGTTTGTTCTTTCAGTGCAGAGGGTGCGAAACACAGTGTATGCGAGGGGCCCTCTTCGCACGGTACTTTGCTCAACTTAGCGCAACCCACCCGACGTCAGCTGGGAGCCATCGTCGCAAGGCCACTCTATAATCGTGACGGTGTTGTTCCTGACACTGGCTTCTTCATGGAGGCATCGCCGCTCACTCGTCAGCCTCCGCCAGAGGTATTCACCCCGAAGATACTAGAGCTGTATGCAGCTCTGTTTCAGGTTGGCTTCACATCTCTTCCCGCCAATGTCGTCGGTTCGCTAATCTGTGCCGAAGGTACGGGTGGAATGTGCAGACAACGTGTAGACGATGCCCCGGTAACTAAACCTCGCGTGCTCGACAGGATGACTACAATGGCGAAGAGAAGTCCGACGGCTTCTGGCGGGAATTCTTCCTATTACGGCCCGACCGTCGAAGCTTACAGAAAGCGCTGAACGACATGTCCCCGTCAGAGGTGCTGTCGTTCGAGGGAAGGACGCGAGAAATATTCAGTCAAGCTGTTGCAGCTGTTCAGAACGGACAAGATCTTGTGGCGCAACATGCTCTCGATGTGAGAAAGACTATTGTCCATGATGGAAATAAGAGTGAAAAGAGGCCTCTTGACTAACGCCGTCGTAGTCTCTGAGTATCTTCTTCTCCTGTCTACTCTCCAAGAGATACCCCCATCCGAGCTCCGACATTATCACCATTTTAGCCGGCCTCGATCATATTGACGCCGTATTCACTAATTTTACGAGCACTTTTGAGTCGATTATTCGAAATGGCGAATCTTGTGGGTGCTTTTCCACTCCTACTTTATTGCGTCTAGTCCAGGAGATGACTGATGCTTGACTCAGTACCCACGAGACACAAAGCAATCAAAGTGCTCCTTGCCATCACTGCAGGCGCCTATCAAACAACCCTGTTTACTTACTTGATTCAAAGAGACTTGTTCCCAGCTGTTATGAAGGTATTTTTACTTTGTCCCCAAGAAGAACAATATCATGGTCCCGCCACGAATATACACGAAATAAGTTCTCATCACCGCGTTGGATAGTTTGTGCAGGAATCGGAAACGCCGGGACAGATCATGGAGGCATTTACTCTTCTTGGGATACTGGCCAACTACAACAAATTCGAGTTTCAAAATCCTTATCAAACTCGCTTCAACGACTTTGTCAACGAAGCTACGATTCGAAAAACCATACACTCTGTTGGATATACGTGCCAGGCGCTTCGGCTAGACTATCTTAATATTCAGGACGATCTTCCAGAAGGCTGGACCTTGAGTAATACCTTGAATCTAATTGGCCTCGGCCTCATAACACGGGGTCCAAGGCCCGAGAAGAAGCCTGTGTACGATGCAGAGACTGCTAAAGAACTATTCTCTAATTTGTACGTTTACAGGCCTACCTCTCCTCCATAATCAAAAGTTCTTATAAGCTGACTCCATTGATGACAGACCTGGCGAAGATGCAGCCATTCTGCTAGCGACATATGATTTTGCCCATGTCAATAAGCTGTTCTGCCTCGATTTTGTGACCCTGCCTGGTGAGCAGGGCAATGAACGGCCTATTGCCAGCTACTTATCTCTCACGTCCTACCTGCTTCAACACGCCCATTTGTCGCAGCGGGCGTCCTATTACGCGCATTTGAATCTCATGGTGTTTCGCTTACTCATTGAAGATGCCGTTATTTGCAAAAAGATATGCAGCGACGAATCGAAAGCTTATGTACGTCTATGTAGACACCGGCAGCCGTTTCTGCCGTTAGTCAAGGGAGAGCGAGTGCTTGCGGTCAGTTTCCTTGATTGCATGATTGACGGGATCAATCATAATCTGAGACGTCGTCTGGACGTTAGTCTCTATACAGTATGCTTGGGCATTCTGCTGCGCATCATCTCATACCTGTCGCGGTCAAAAACGCGACTAACCTACCATTGGTCAGAGTTCTTCAGGTCTTTGTTGTCACTTGTACGCTTCTTGGCGACCTACACGTCCGACTTAAAAAACCTAACGCATATTAACACACTACTTGACCATGTGGTCAATCTCCTCGCCTTATCACTATCCGCCGGGGAAGCATTTCTGCCCACTTCAGCAGCGTACGACGACTTGTTTTACAAGATTGTCGAGTCGGGAGACGTATTGACCCGTTTCAAGAAAAACTACGCATTGCAAAACAGAAAGAGTAACTCTATTGACACTCTCATCAGTGTCAGCACCCATTACAAGCAGCTTCTACCAGAGGGGGGCTGCTCGAATGCGAAGATCAAGCCAAACAACTTGACCACGCAGCAGGTCACAGAGATTATCAAACAGGGATATGAAACTCTGAGCATACAGGCCAAAGAAGGCCTCGACAAGTGGGATAATTTTCGCGAAGCAGATGAAAGGACACTGCTGAAGAGGATGGCCAGGGCGTCGGTTGGCGATGTCCTCAACATGGTAGAGAAGCAAACATAGAACAGATATGCTATGACGGGCAGTAAAATGCTGCACTGGGATTTATCCATCTATACGACTGGAGAAGATACCTAAGAGAGAGGACAACGATTATGGCCCTCGCCATCGCGAAATCGTGCATTAGCCCCCTTTTATATGCTAGGCAACAATCCCAACGCAAGAGCAAAGGCTGCCTCTCTTCGAGTTGGTATCCCTCGCTTGTAGGATCGATCTCTTCCCCATTTGACGCCAAATCGAGAAGACTCATATGTCCTCTTAAGAGATCTAGTGTTTGGATGAAGACTGCAAGTGCTGCGTGCAGGATGAAGTTATGAACAATCCATCTGTTGGCTACCATATTGTTTTCCTGGGCTCAACATCTGATGAATTCTTCTCTGTTTCGCGACTAGTGTTTGGGGACGTGGTTGTCCTATAATACTTGACCTGCTTTATTCTGGCCAAGGCTTTGCATAGATCCCGGACTCAACAAATTTCCATAGACATGTCTCGTTGATGGCTCTATCAGTGTGAAGCCTAACATCCTGGAACAATATTGATGAAACGTCACATAAGAGGCTTAGCTTGTCAAAAGTACATACGTGCAAACGGATAGTGATCATGAACTTGTTTAGTTTCATTTATGAGTCATCACGACTTGGTATCAAAATGCTAACAGTACAATACTAGAAACACGTGGACTGAAACGCCGTAAACCGAAATTTGCGCCTAAGCCCCCCAAAAGAGAATAAAGCAGAAGAAAGAAGACATCAAAATGTGTGGTGGAGGATACGCCTCCAAGCCGGCCATAAGGCAATCTTGGCACGGAAGGCGTTGATCTCATCCCAATCCACTTCGCGGCGGCCGGTGTCCACGTCCATATGTTCTGTGCGGAGCCAGCCTGTGCGTTTCCACAGGTATCCAACGAGCCAGAAGAAGAGGACGACAGGGAAACCAAGGTAGGACTTGAAGAAGCCTTCGACGGTGCCCATTCCGGATTTGCCAGGGGGCGCGACAATCGCGGTGTAAAACTAATGTGATTGTTAGAATTGGATCTCTAATTTGCAGGCATGCTGGCTTCTTCTGCCTTCGAGTTGAAGTGTATCTCAAGACTTACCTGGGCTATGAGAACGAGAATGCAGAGGATAAGCCCGAGCCAAGAGCCATAGACACCGCCGATGGCCTTGAAAGGGATCTCATCCAAAGTGTGACCATGGTATTTCCAGGCCTTTCGGAAGCGGATGTGCGCGAGACAAATGGAACCCCACGTGAAAAGAGCGGCCAGCCCAGATAGCGCGAGAAGCCAATCGAAGACGACAGCACCTGAACTGTTCAAGCTCACGAAAGCAATGAATCCACAGAGAAGAATCGCAATCACTGCGGGGAGAGGGCGACCGGACTTGTCGATGTAGGTAAAGAGCTTAGGGGCATACCCTTGCTGGGCCAGAGCAGTCAGAGTTCGCGATCCACCATACACACCAGAGACACCGATGGACAAGACAGAGGCCAAGATGACAATATTCATGAAGTGGTCAAATCCTTTTAGGCCAGCGTACTTGCCCACCAGAACAAAAGGCGATGCCTTAACGTCCGCGTAGGCCGAGTCTGAGAGAAGAGCAGGGTCATCAGGATTGATGAGGAGACCCACGAAGAATAGGCCGAGGATATAGAAGATTGTGATGCGCCAAAACACCTGCTTAATGGCGCTGGGAAGAGCCTTGACCGGGTTTTTCGCCTCCGCGGCAGCAAGGCCTACCAACTCAGTTCCGGAAAAGGAGAAGGCAGCAGTGACGAAGACGGCGCAGAAGCCCTTGAAGCCATTCTTGAAAGCACCGGGGTCGTACCAGTACCGAGCGCCCCAGTATTCATCGTATCGACCAGACTTGGGACCACCGCCGAGGACAAGGACGAAGGCAATGATCATGAAGATGACGGTGGCGCTGAGCTTGAAGAGGGATGCCACGAATTCTTCTTCAGCGTAGCCCAGGGCACCGAACAAGTTGATGATGACAATGGCGGTAAGAAACACGGCTATCCAGACACCGACGGAGATGTCCTCGTTCCAGTACTGAATGGTGAGACCGCAGACGGTTAATTCGAGAGGCAGGACGGCGGCCCACTGGAAGACGTAGTTCCAGCCCATGGCGAAGCCCCATGAAGGGTCGATGAAGCGGGAGGAGTAGGTATAGAAACCACCAGAGACGGGGTACATGACAGCGAGTTCACCAAGAGCGTAGACTAAACACGAAAGTCTCAGTCAGCGCCTGTTGAGCTGGAATGGAGAAAAGCCGGGTTTGAGGCAGTCCAGTCACCTGGCAATTCAAGGAGGATGCGCAACATACCGACATTGAACATCATGATACCAATGATGAGAAAGTCCACAAAAAGAGTACCGGGGCCCTGCACAGAAAGATGTGTTAATCGGATGATGACCGAACAAAGACGTCGAATCTGTCATGGAATGCGACTTACACCTTTACTCAAAGCAGAACCAGAGCCAACGAAAAAGCCAGCGCCAATGGAGCCACCGATAGCAATCATGTTCAAGTGTCTGGCACTCATGGGACGCTCAAGCTCGACATAGCCGGTCCCATAATGGGCTTTCTTGAACGACTCCAGGCTCAGGCCCGTCCGGGTCATGAAGTCCTCAGGTCGAGCCACATCCGTACTTCCAATCACCTGAGAAGTGCCTACCAAGGTCGTGGTCTGCCCCTTTTCCAGGACACTGGAGTCGACCACCTTATCTTTGGACGACATGGTGCCGAGCTGAGTATCCTGCTTGGTAGTCTGCTTCTCCGTATAGTTTATATGGAACTCGATGAGGACAGCAGCAGGATGACTGCGGCTTCAGGCTGGAGAGGGCTGGGGAAAAGAAAGAAAGGAGGTCACGAACTATGGAAATGGAGAGACAGACAGAGTGAACGGCACACAAGAGAGAGAGACTGTCCACATTTAAAGGAATGGCAAAGGTGTGGACTCTTGGACTTCTGGAGACAGCACGGAGGGTGGAGGAACGACTACATACTACCTACCTACTCTTTCATTGAGATAATGATTGGGGGGCTATGACTTGCAAGCAGTTCGTTAGTACCGAAATTGCCAGTAAAGCTGGTATCAAAAGTCCATCCTTGGAGCTTGTGAGGCATTTGGGGGAGAGGGACGCCCGGCACGGGGTGCTCGGGACTTTGGCCCGGGAAGAAGTGGCTGCGATAAGTGGAAGAAGACGGGAAGCATCCAGATCCGGTAAAAGAGGCTTTCTCCCCAGTTGGCAGTTTGACTATGTAGGTAGATACCTAAGGGCACGGCGTTGAAGTAGGTAAGCCAAAGTACAGATTAGCTCTGTGGCAAATGCGGGTTGAGCTCTCCGACGGTCGATTTCAAGTTAGCGGGTCCGGAGGCGGCTGGCAAACTTGGTTGCTTGGTTGAGATGATAAGTCATGCTTGTAGTAGACAGTACGCGTGATATTCACGAACAAGATCCGATATGGAGGACGTTGAAGCAAGGGTAATGTGGATAGTGCCTTAAGCCTAGGTTGCAGTAATATGGCGATGGAAGAATCCCGAATATCCGCCAGAAAGCGTGCTCATGCTGCGACGTGACTGACAGATATGTAGATAGGTATAGGTATAATCACCAAGGCAAGATGCGCGGGACATCTAGCCAAAAAAAAGAACTCCGTCCTTTCTTCTGCTGGCCAAAGCCGAAGGACGGGGGCCCAGACCTTGGGTCACGGAAGTCTGGAGTCTAGAGTCTGGAGTGTGGCGGAGTATGCACTGAAAGAGGAAATAGGTAGAACTTGACTTCGTCGAGACTAACGGTTCCTAGAAGCTAGAACTGCCACCACTGGCTTGTCCATGGCTCGGCAGATCAATGGTCCGACGAGTCGACTGCCAAGTGCTATGGGACATACCTAGGTATTTTAGGGCTGCAGCCTGCGATACGTAGAGAAGGCAGTTTTGTCACGTAGCGAGCGCCGACTCGTGCTGGTGCCGCGTTTGATGGGACGAGGAATCCGCATTCAATGGCGGCTGTCGCAGAAGACGTGATTTGCCAATGAGATCGCAAGAATCGATACCTAGGCTTATCGCATCTTCATCCCGTTGGGCCCATCCACCTGTATGATCCATCCATCTTGTCCATCATGCGCAACCGGCAGCATCACGGCAGACGCTAGCGGAAATAGCCCGTGGACTTTTTCTACCTAGGTAGGTGTCCGTGACCCGGTTGACTGGAATGTGAGCAGACGAGGAAGTCGAAGACCCAGGCCCGGCCCATGAGTTGCGGGTTCGGGATATGTACATACATACCTTACATTAGGTACTTACATACTCGACGGGATCTGGTTTGTTCTAACTTCTCACCAAGAATCCAAGATGCAAAGATGTCCTAGCCTCTACATAGGTACTCCATAGATGTCCCTTATTAACCCAGATCCAGGCCTTATTACGGAGTAGGTAGATCTGCAGCGGCTTGTTTCTGGACCGAATTAGATTGGGATATGCGGAGTATAGGTACTCGGCGCATGTTTCGCGAGGCTGGCGACCCGTTAATTAGCTCTACTTGCCTAACTTACATGTGTAGCTACTACATAGCTAGGTGTGTACATATGCTGTTATCTTGCATTTGTATTTCCACTGCTCAAAATGATCTTCAAACAGCAGGGGACATTGTGAGGCAAGTGCTTGACTCGTATGAGCGAAGATACCTAGGTAGGTACCCAATCGACGTGAGGTCAAAGTCGTGGTGACACCAGACTCCGTGGTCGGAATTTGGAAACGACGGATTCGTCGTGTCCTAGTCACGATAACGCATGTCCTTGACTCCTTGGGTGCCGAGGATCAAAATGGTGATAGAGAGATAGGATGAATTTGCGATGCTGCCATTTCAGCCTGGCGAGAAGTGGGGGTCCAGGGTCCCCTTGGCCCTTGGCACCCCGAATCGTGATAACGAGAGTCGAGGAGTCGAGACAATTACCTACATGTAGGTATGTATGTATGTACATACATACATACATACGTAGATAAGGGGCCGCCTGGCCCAGTTTCACTGCCTGCTCTTTGTCTGCTTTCGTCCTCGCGACATTGATTCGGCTTCCGCCATTGGAGACCTTTTCAAACATGACTCGGCCCAGTGAAACGGTGTCGATTACTTTTAAGCTGTACAGCTTGCAGCCTACAACATCGTCGGCTTCCCCACAATCTGCCTGGGAATGAGTCAATGCCAATGGGGCCCTTTCGCTTAATAAAAAGTTATGGGGGCCGGGCGGGCGGGCGGAGGGCGGCCCCGGCGCTTGAATACAAGGCTGCGAAAAGAGAACTTCACGAGGTTCGAGAGAGCAGAAGGTAAAAGAAAAGGGCAAAACACTTTTCCAGTCATTGATTGATGATGTACCTATAGTCAGACTCGCCAATTTCTAGACCAGGCGCTCGCCATTGATTTCTGGGCTGGACCACTATGAAATCTCATCCATACATAAATCGTGAAATTCCATTGCGCAGAGTTGCCACCTTCAAATCCCCTTCCCCCTTCGACCTTCGATAACGCAGCGTCTTGATGCAGTTGAAAATCCCACGCAAGTTGCAACTCTAGACTTGGGTGGAATCCCTTTCACCCATGCCTATACACAAGTTCACATCTTATATCCTGTATGATATGGTAAACTCGGCATCTTTATATGTGAGAACAAAAGCAAAGTAGTTGAGCACATGATGCATGATCTAAGATTTGGGACGGGGATTCTCCTTTATATTCATGCCAGACGTGACGTGAGAAAGGCAAAGAGCTATGGGTGAATCTGTTTGCTCTCTCTTACCGGGGAGCGAAGCTCGACACAGGCATAGCCCCCTTTTGGCAATCCCGCCATAAGATAGTTTGCAAGTTCTACAAAGTCTAGGAGAGTCATTAGGGCCATGGCTTAGCAGTGTGGATGATCACAGAAGTGTGACTGCCATCTATATCCAGTGTCAGCTCAACATGCTATATTAGAACACATTCCCTTATATATGTGGGCTAGAAACTTCTTCCATTCAGAAAAGCTGCCGGTATAAGCCCATCGGTGCGCCGTTTAACCAAGCTTTTTGTATCTTGGCTCCGTCTCATATCTTTTTTTGAAATAGATCTGATTTGTGGTTTACTTTTTGAGCATCTCGATGTCAACTTTCCGATGAGATCCACGTGCAACCTGTTCTCGGCATGATAATGTCTTTCCCTCTAACGGATTGTGTCCGGGGACTCGACGGTCCTAAAATGGACTGATCTGAAACGAATTGGGCTCTGTGTCGGACCTGAGTTTACTGAATCCATTGATAGCCCAAATGAGTATTGTTCATGGCATGATTCATAGGTTCCTGTATCAGCAGATCCTGAATAAACCATCCATCTCAGCCCCTTGAGGATTGACAGCATGGATTAATTCGGAAGCAATAGTCACCAAATCTGAGAAGCGTACAGCAGAAGATGTCATTTTGTCATTGAATCTGCGGCGTGTCCTTTGACTTGACTACGTATCGCGCTATCGGGCGAGAGAAGACAGCATAAACAAGAAAACAGGAAAGGAGCCCCAACGCCAACACCCATCGCGCTCAGTTCGTAACTCCAAAGCGTCCCATCAAACCAGCGCCAATTTTAGGAATTCTTCTGTCGCATACGGCCCGACTAGGGCACGGTATCAATATCTACACGATGTTTGGGGAAGCCACACCGTCATGCACTGCCTGTCTACCAGGCATCGATCCCAGTAACCCAAGCGAGCACACTGCATATCTCCTTACTCTTGCACGCAGAGTCTCGGACCCGACATTGCAACCAGCTTGCCCGAAGCAAAGAGATGGCTATAGTTTCAGCCCACCGCGATCGCTCGAAGCTTGTTCAACGCCCTGAAAAGATGATGCGGACCAGAGGGCATAGCTTTGCGAGTCCATGGCATCTTCTCATTGTTATTGAAAGCTGCATTTGAAGCAACAGCGCCTTTTCTCTCCTCCCCCCCCCACAAGAACGCCGTATGATATTTTTCCTCGTCTCTCAACTTTTTTTTCCTCGACCACCTGACCAAGCCGCGAATATTTATCCCACGAGCGCTGCGCCACCGGATTCGACAGCTTCGATTTCTGCCAAATCTATGGGAGCTCGTCGGAACCGGGCAGGCAGTTCAGAGATATCGAAGAAGACACCGCTTGGAGGCTTAATGGAGCCGAGTTGAGAGCCTGAGGAGCCACCGACACCAGCCTCGACGCTGCGAATCGATTTCTGTAGAGGGCCGTGCTGCTGAGCATGGTCACGGTATGAGCTGAAGGAGGGGTGTCGAGATGCCGACGAGTGTTTGGCGGAATCTGCGAAGGACTCTGGTAGTTGTCCTGTGGGGGAGGCGGGATGAGGTTTGGGCGTATGGTCGATAGAGGCTTTGGCAACAGAAACAGGTCAGTATGGTATTCCTTAACTCTGCCAGACGTGAGTCAAAGAGACTCTTTGATTCTTGCAATGCAAGAAAAGGAAACAACTCACAGGGAATGGTGCGAGGTCCAATGAACTTGATCAGAGGCGTGCGCTCGGCATGCGCAGCAGCCTGTCGGAGAGATCGGGTCGCGAACATGGCTTTCTTCTTCTTTGGTAGTGAGAGGGAGCAACTCGAGATGTGGCCAATATGGTGCTCTGATATGGTGCTCTGATTCGTGCTTGCAGCAAGTTTGCGTTTTGTAGATAGCGCTGGTAGAAAGTTGGCGCGAGATTGAAGTGACAAGGTAAGGTGGGTTGGTTGAGCAATAAGTACCTATGAATCACGATAATGACACAAGAAGAAAGGCTGATCGAGGCTATAGGTATGTAATATGTAATATTTTTTATTCACGGAAACTAAATGGCGTGAGAACTCGCTGGTTCTTACAGAAGCGAAATCCCGGGACCGGGGGGAAGGGGGGGGGGGGAGTGGGGTTGGCGCCATAGCAGCGCTAAAAGGGTAGCGTGTTGAGCAACTTGAGCTTCAATGCAACTCACGACTTACCTGTATGATATCATACGATTACGGACTGTATGTAGATATGTACATTGTACGTTGTAACGACAAATTGACGAGTTGAGTGCCACAGTGGGCACTGGCTGTGCGCTGCACTCAAAGGCTTCAGGGCAGGGAAACCGGAAACGGCATCAGCAGCGTTCGACGCGATGGCATCAAGTTGCTTTGAAGTTTGTGGAAGCGGGACAATCAATACGGAGAGGTACCCAGGTACATTCGGGGCATCGGGCGGCATTGATTGGGCCAGGTTGTCATCACACCATCGCCGACGTCGGTGGATCGCGGAGCCAAGCGGGTAAGGGTCTTATTACTCCATGTACTCCGTACACAGACTCGACAACCTAAAATCGCACAAGCAAGATCGCACAGCTCGGAAAAGGAGGTATGTACGGTGTACAGGTGATATGTACTGTGTTTGACTACCTATATACGAGCCCGTCGAGCCGACCGGCCACGGTAATACTCGCCCATCTCGACACATGTTGACAAGCCACACGAGCAAAGATCTATGTAGCGATAATGCGACATCGATGAACAACTTCTCCAGCTCCCCACTGGCAGTTGGGTAGGTACCTATTGTGCAGCGTGACCCGGCCGGGACTTACGGAGTAGGATGGCAATGTGCAAGTACCTTGTTTGATGATAACGACTTGCAAGATAATGATGTGAGGCGATGTTCATAAGGTAGATGAACCGCTTCGCGCCACCGGATGACGCTCCCTGCTTCGTTCTCTTCGCCCTGCCCACAAGCTCATTCACTTCATTGCCCCAGCGGTTCGTGCTTAGTTGTTTGAGTGTAACGCGGGCGCCAGAGTCTACAGGGGCCTCACCACATCAAATCATGAGCTACTTTTCCATCCGTGGTGTTCTCTTGCAAACCCGGTCTTTCAACGTCGTCCTGGGATAACTCAATGCCAACTTTCATTCTTGACCACGTCTTTGCTTCAGAGAGCACTTCTGTCAGACTTGGACGCGAATCATGGTTGACGATACAAATGTATATAGCTAGAAAGAATGATAGTCTATCCTTATTCTCGCCGAGCGAATCCAGTGTCCGTGTATCGCCTTCATAATCTACTGGCAACGTCTTTTGATTGGCCCGCCAAGTTTACTGGCCCTCCCTAATTGTTCGCTTCACAATGTCCACACACTCTGCCGGGTCTTCAAAGACATGCCAAGCGTGGCGCGGAATGCCTTTGAATGCTGCTTCGAACCTTTCCGCTTTGTTTTTTTCATCTATACCGATTTCAGCGATATTGGTAGCTTTTCTGATAAGAATGAGACGAATCCAGTTGGGAGAGCTTCGATAACTAGGTCAACAACCATCAGCTGCTTGTTACGGACTTTGCGGGAAAGCGGTCCATGCCATCACATACATTTCGCCATAAGCCTCGGGGTCTGATTGTGTCGAATCTCCTATAGCAATCATCTTTCTCATCGGGAACCATCCGCATATCTTCTTCATACGATCCACCTTGTATTCTTGCGTTCCTACCGTCAATGCAGTAAGAAGCCCAGCTACAGTCTTCCAGCTTGCATCACGAAGGATGAGAGTACCCGGAGGATAGAATTGCTTTCGAAAATTCTTCAGAAAGGGGTAGAGATTATACGGGGAAGCAGAAAGATAGAACCATGTAGTGTCCTGGGGCAGAAATGACTTGATCTCGGCATAAAGCTCGGGCATTCCGACGATTGGACTTGGTGTGTTGACAAACGTCTCTCTGAGTATTCCGACCGGGTCGCTTGTCATCGTGACTTTGATCGTGTCATCTATGTCTGGTTTCTCATGAGCATCACGCGGGGTTGAAATCGAAAAATGAAAGCATGGAAAGCTGTTTCACATACCAGATATTACCCCCCATCCATCTTCACCAGCATAAAACGTCTGCATTTCGGTGATACTCCCTATGCCACCCCCAAGTTTGCTTGATGCCCTTACGAGCGAGCCCGTTTTACTGTTGGGAACAGCCACCAACTTCAAGGATAAACCATTCGCGCTTGATGGGCCCAGATTCAGTGTTGATGACTGCTGTACAGCAGTGACAGCCTTTCCAGGACAGATATCCCATAGAAAAGGGAGAACCCTCTCTTCAATCCTCTTCCGCTCCGGTGCGTCGTCTGTCAGCCCCACAGCGCGAAGTACTGATGATACCATGTCTATTACTTTCAGTTTATCTTTACGCTTAAAAACCGCAGCAACAAACTCGGCTTGCCAGACTCCCGCGCAAGGACACTTGAACGCCGTATTGTCAAGAAGCCATACAACCTCATTGTCAGAAACGGGCTTCGCAAACGGGCGAAAAATGTTGAGTTTGACAAGCCAGCTGGTGATGTCGGGCTTTCCTTGTGGGACCTTTGTGCTTTGGGCCTCCTGGAGGCTAGATTCGACTTTTGCGAATTCCTGTGCTTTCCTTGTTCGCAGCTGCATGACGCTGGCGAGATCCGGCAAACTGGATTCGTTATATGCCATTTTGAAGAAACGCGAGCTGAAAAACGAGCACTCCTCTTCATATAGTGCAGAACTAGTTTCGAATCAGATGGCGCCAGACTGAAGCTTTGTCTCGTGTCGGTCAGTTCCTAGACGTTTTTCACTTCAGTCGAAAGTGTCATACGCCTACCTAGTCGTCGTGTCTTGTGCCCCAGGACTGTGGGCGAAAGTCAACACATTCTGCCTCTAGTGGGAAGGAACAAGCTGGAAGAGTATGGATCGCTCTCAGTCCGCGTGATGAGTGACCGAGCATGACCACATCTTTGACGATCTCTGTAAGGGGCAATGGAAAACGCGCGACTGCTACAGCCGCATGTTCGTCTTTCCCGCCCGACTCTTCGCCAGCGTGTTAAATGTTTGCCTTCATGCTGACTTCATGGCAGACGCGACATGAATCAAGGAGAGATCAACAGCAGCTTTCCTTCCCTTCCGAGATCGAACTAACGATCTCGCTCCTGCAGACCTGACAAGCGTATTCGTCACTGCCTCGGCGGTGGGCAGCCGCAGCCTCTTTTGCCTCCTGCCTGGCAAGTCGGACTTGTAAACTCGAGATGGCATGTAGGGAACATCAACACATCCTACTGCAATGAAGCATGGTTCAGTTTCGAGTCGTCGTCTCAAGAAAATCAAGGCCGAGTAAATCACGATTCGTTCATGATGGCGCCCCGTCTGTGTGGCACAGCCAGGTGACCACCTGATCAGCCGCCCTGCATCCTGGCTAAAAGCAATATTCAAGGCATGGGACTGGGAAACGATGTGCGACTTTACTAATTTTTGAAGCCACTATCAAAGTCCATGATCAAGCAATTCGCTGGGCTTCCTCAAAGCGTAGCATTGCTGGATCGAAGATATGTACCATATGTATGTACATACCTAGGAGGTAAGGTACATAGGTACCTCCTAGGTCGGCTAGGTACGGTAACCATCCTCAGGACTCAGACCTGGTCAATTAGGTAGGTACCTACCTAGGTATGTAATTATGGGGCTCGCCAGAGCCACACCAACAGCAACCCAACCACTTCAAGACTTCTTCCAAGCATCATGTCCTTCGTCAGCTCGCCGTGATGCCCACATGTCGCAACAGCAGGCTTTCGCTTCCGTCACAATCACTGACAATCAATGAACCGGGCTTTTGCTCGTGATGCGAGTTTGCCATCAGGTGCTGCGCTCGAGTTCGACCTATAGGTGCTATAATGGGCCACCCATAAGCCTCATGCATCGCAACGTGATTGCCCAGTAGTTGCTTGACAGCAGCTCAGATGACCTTAGCAAACCTTCTCGAATATTGTTAGTTGCTCGTGCTTCGGTCCTGGAGGGTACTGAGACCCTCAGGTATGCTCTCCCATCTGCGTTTTCACCGGAGAGGTGCATCAAATCCATCCTCTCCGGCGCCAGAAGACTCAATCTCGCCCCTCAGTAGCAGCGTGCCATCGCAGGCACTGGACTCCGCCTCGCCTCATAATCCAAATCCAAATTCTGCGATCCCTTCCAATGCGCCTCTACTGCCGCCAATCACGAGTATCATCTCCTCCGAGTTAGATCAGCGACGCGAGAAGCAAAACACGACTGGCCTGACCTCCGAAAGCCGGCCACAGCAGACACAGCGCTTGTCTTACAATGGTGATTCCGGATTTATCGGAGGGGCTGCTCTGCGGAACTATCGTCGGGATGTGGAAGCGCAGCAGATTCCAACTGGGAAGGACGCCATGGCTAGAATAAGCACTACCCAAATCGAGGACAAATCACGACACCGCAATCATAGGAATCAAGAGGTGGCCACAGAACTTCCTCTCAAACCGCATATGAAAAAAATAATGTCTTTCAGCACACCAAGCGATGTGCAAAGAACTCATTCCTCCAGACTCGGGCGACGGCCGGCCGGTGCTAGGCTTCCTTCAGAAGCTCCTTTGCTGATGTCCAACACCCCAGCTGCGGTGAGCGTCGAGACTCAGAGGGCCAAGAAAGGTCTTCCCTTCCTGAAAAATCCAATGTCCACACTGTTGATGAGGAAAAAGAACAACCAACCCTTGCCAGACTTACGTCCTATACTTTCGAAGAACAGAGACGAAGAACCGGTGTATGACCCTCGAATAAAAGGGACACGAGTTCATGATTTTAGCGCACCGCGCAAATCACGAGGGGCACACATGACGAGTTATTCTGTGCCCCAGATAAATACAGGCACAACTTCTACAGCGGAGCAGTTGGTCCTCCCAGCATCGTCCACTGGTGCCACGGAAAATTCTTCTAAAGAACAAAATGGCGCTTCAGAGTCACTGAACAGATTGTCCATCCCAAGTCAATCGATCAGACCTGTTGAGACTACATCGCGAGATACGTCGAGTAGCTCTGTCTACTCCTCGAGCGACCAAGATGATCACGGAGGTGTTGACGCTGTCACGACATGCCCACCAGAACGAGACCAAGAAAGCATTATTCCATCAGGAGACGTTTCTGCTGAAGCTGTATACAAGCCGGTCGAAGCCAAAGTTGGGGGGCTGTCATCTTCGGTACGGACTACTAGGTCGAGAAATAAGTCCCTATCAGAAATACATATTTCTGCAATTCCAAGACATATGAAAAGCACGTCATCCAGGTTTAGCTTCGATATGGGCGGAGCTGCAAAACAGGAGAAGCTCTTAGAAGAGCGCCATCGACAGCGAGAACTCGCGCGCACAACGACGCGCCATGATAGAGTCCTTGATTCGAGGTTCGACGAATTTGATGAGGACACTTTCGACTATGACGCCATGATGGATGATGATGGCTTAGAGGAGAGAATACCGGGGGTGAACGCAGACTTCGAGGATGGTGATTTCCTGGAATGTAGTGACACTGACGTTGAAGCTGATCCTTGCAACGACCAAGAGAATTTTGCTGGTTTTGTTTTCCAGCGTTCGATGACAGTGTCGACCTCGGCAAGCCCTCCCGGCTCTGGGATGGTGCTGACGCCTCGAGACGCGGATGGCAATCCGATCGGGGTCGTCATGTCGAATGAAACTCCTGAGACTTCGCCATTTGCAGACTTCTCTCAAGTTCATACTGTGTGCCACATGGATGGTGACCAAAAAGGTGCCGCCGAGTTGGGTGATTATTACTCTACAAAAAACGCTCTTTCTCAACGAAATAAGGAAGACGACCTTTACTATGATGATGGTATGATAGGTCTGGAAGAAAATGAAGAATACATCAGTTCTGGACATGGCATAGTGCCGCTAGAGACGAATGAGCAGCCTTTTGACGAATCCATATTCGATGACAACGACACTGATCAATTTGGACGACCAGTCCCGGGAGCTTTTCGGTACGCTCAGTCTTTGCGACGGGCAACTCAGCAGCATGACTTGACGCGAGAAAATAATTCAACGTCACGTCTGTCTGCTCCTCCAGCGGCCTTACGCTGCAACACACACCTTCCCTTACGTACAGACGATACGGTGCATCACAGCACGGTGCGCGAAAATATTGATGACGCAAATCAGCCGCAGGACGCTGAATTTCTAAATGATGGGACCAAGTCGATTGCTGCCTATCAAGCGGCCTTAGCTGCTGCTGCACACAGAGCCGCCGCCACCGGGAAGTTCCGTCGAAGTTCTTCGTCGCCCTCGGTATCTTGCCTCGTGGAAGACGACCGTAATCTCACGGTTGATGAAGGTGACGATGAAGATGTACTTGAACCTGAAGATGAACCTGAAGACGAACCTGAAGACGAAATACCCGGTTATGATACGCTGGCTGATGACTTTGATCTTGGTGATGATGCCATCATCGCTGAAGCAAATGCAAGCGCGTTGGCCAACGATGCGGATGGATGGTATGGTCAGGAGTTTGGCTTCTATTCTGCACCACCGACTTCACATGCAACAACTTCATACGCTTCTGGTGCATCCAGTCTCCAGGGCTATGAATACGCCAATGGGGGTTTCTTTGGTCCTGGAGGCGCGCATGGGCTACATCGAAGCACTAGTGGCAGAATGATCTCGCGCGAGCCAAATCTGACGCCTATCACAGAGAAATCCGAATATTCCAACCGCAATTCGCTCATGAGCTTGGGTAATCTGGCCAATAGCACATCGACTCCTGTCGTGCAAAGTCCGGGGCTTGCTCAACTTGCGATGATGACCGATTCTCAGGACGATCAGATGACATTATCAGCACTTCTGAAGCTACGGTCTAGGACTTGGGGTGACTCTCAAGCTAGTCTTACTCCCAGTCGTGAAGGGTCTCCGCGCTCGGAGCCCGGTGAAAGTACCAACTCGACTTGGCTTAGCAATTCCCTTGGGGCCGTTGATGGCCAAATCAATCATACTCACAGCAAGAAGCTTGGCACATGCCTGGCTCCGTGCTACGATGATGAACCGGACGACATAAGTCTTCAGAAAACCCTACCATGACCATGGCCACTGCAAGTTTCGATCATTGACAGAGGCCATCAGTTGGGCAGGAGGACCCGATGCGATCGTTGGGTGAAGATGGGGGCACCGACTCGTGCAAGTTATGTTCCGGGGTCGCGTCCGACAGCTGATGAAAGATCATTCACATCAAGTCTTGCAATCTGCCAGGTCATTCGATGGGGCATCATCGAGCTCGTGCCGCCATGACTGCTGCTGTCATAAGCCAACGTCAACACAATCCCGGCTGATAGCATATGTATTCTGGAATGCCGAACAAAAGTGAGACATGACAGGCTGAGTACAAAAAGGCCATATACGTAACGCAATATGGTAAAATTTCAAGCGCTTCATGTAAGTGTGAAAGAATTATAATCGAACAAAAATGGCACTTAGTTGGCTGGGACCATTGCATTGACTGAGGTGAAATTGTTATATACATCATAGGACCGCGATCTGCTAGACCAAGGAGAGCAAAACTTTTTATCTGAGGCTCGAAAACGCGCTCAGTAGTTTTGGGCACCGAAGCTGAGAGCCTAATAGCCTCAGAAGATTCAAGACCCCTTTGGTGCGAGCAAACAAGGTGGCGCGACAACTTTCCCAGATAGCTAGTTGACGCGGCTTCTCGGAGTTCTTGGGGTACGGTTGGGCTTTTCGAAGGATGAAATTTGGACAGAGATTGTGACGGCTACTCTGCTGTAGCTCTGACCGTTGCGCTGTACGGTCTGTACCTATATACATATCCCCCACTAAGTCAATTCCTATCAGCTTAGTGTTCTGACCCTTTGGTCGGGATACCGATTCCTCGCAGAGAATACAGATGATGGTTGTCGTCGAAGTTGGAGTTAGAATAGTGATACCCACGGGCCACGCGCGCGTAGAGGAGTTCCTCATTATTTGGTGGGCAAGCCGGGAGTGGTGAATTCGAGAGACGTTAGCCTGTGGTTTGTGACTGGACTCTTTTATACATAGGTACCCATTTCTCCGATCAGGTACATACATTAGGTACTTAAAGTTACATGCAAGCAGCTGCCAGCAATTGAACTTGGACATTGATCACAGCGCCGGGATCCACAGCCTCAACGCCTCAATCAATAGGGTTTTAGAACTTTTAGGCTTTAGCGCTACCTATAACATAATACCTACCTTAGGTACCTGTGCTCTGTAGTCTGTGCGACGGTTACTGTAATGTAATGCGTGCACAGCGCAGTGCCGAGGCCCAAGTCTGTGGCAAACAAAACAAAACACCACAAGACATTTGGAGACATCAGATGCCAAACCACGCGCCTCGAGTCGCCCACTCCCAATGTCATTGACGGCCCCTCTGACCATGCCTTGTGTCCTTCGCAGGGTCACCCGCCATCAGACCGATTTGGCTGCCCACGCAACTCTTAACCCGGCCTCACTATCCCCCTCGATGGTGATGCATTCTTCGCCCCTGCAACGACTCAAAATCTGCCGTCGTTGTGCTCAAAGCCTGTCCCTGGCTCGACAGAAAAGAGGACTACGCTCTGATGCCACTGCACCAGTCAAGAGCAGCAATCAACATGAGAAAGCGAGATCCGGCGCAATGTCTCGCAGGCTAGAGCAAGCGACCGAGGACGCTCTCTTGTCAGGCGATGCAAATGGAAGACGCGCCATCCAAGATGCCGGCTTCTCAGAGGAGCTAAAGGCGAAGTTGTTTGAAAAAGTAGCCGCTGCCGAGTTTCAGCACCAACAAGCATCGCACTCCACGGCTGGTGAGACTCCATGGACAGGGACCGAAAACACAGTCGACGCTGTATTCAGAATGCTTCAGGATGCCAATAAGCCCATGCGAGCTGAGGCTGGTGCCAGGTGCCTGCAGCCACCTGTGGTTGTTGATACACGACTGCGGCGACGTCGTGCACCCCAAAGCCCGGGACAAAGAGCTGTCAATGCCCGTGATAAGGCAAGCATGTACGTCGGTATGGACATGAAGACCCTCAAGGGCCTGAGCGTGAGCGAAAGGGACGAGATGAAGGCAGAACTACGAGAGCGATTCGAGCCCGTAGCCAGGGCTATTCCCGCCACAATCTCCGGCATAGCGGCCTTGGCGAATCAACGAATCGAGGATGCGATTGCTCGAGGGCAATTCAAGGATCTGCCGCGCGGTCAGGAGATGCCGCGTGACCCAAGGGCGGATAGCCCCTTTATAGATACGACCGAGTTCATTATGAATAGGATGATTCGGCGGCAGGAACTCGTGCCACCGTGGATTGAAAAGCAGCAGGAGCTGACTAAGGCTGTCAGGGTCTTTCGGGAACGACTGCGAAATGATTGGAAGAGGCATGTGGCAAGGACGATTGCGTCGTGGGGGGGCTCGCTCCAGGAACAGATGGGGCGAGCGGCTGCGTTTGCCGCTGCGGAAGTGGCTTATAATCCAAGATATTCGAGCCCTGACAGCTCAGGCAGTGCTGGGGAAGAGATTCGTCGCAAGGATTGTACTGGTTTAGACACTGCCCATCGAACGATAGAGACTGTTGCTGGTGCTGGTGCTGATGCTGCTGCTACTGCTTCTGCTACTACTCTTTCTCAACGACCTTACCGCGACTATGAGTGGGAAAAGACCGAGAAAGCATACATGGAGCTATCTATTGAGAATTTAAACCGCATCACTCGGAGCTACAACATCATGGCCCCCGAACTAGCCAGAAAGCCGTACTTCTCCCTGGACCGAGAGCTGAACGCCTGTTTCGCAGATGTCGCCCCCTTAATTGCCCAAGAGATCAAGACCCGCGCCGTTCACCGACGCACAAGCACAGAAGGAACGGGCGGTGACGGGATTTCAGCAGCGTCTACGTTGGTCGAAAGACTTGTTGGCACGGATAGTGTCAAAGTCCATCTAGAGGCAGGGGAGAAGGCGTATGGGCTAAAAGAGTGGTGGAGGGATATCTGGAAGAAGGATTGAGAGATTGGGTGAGATCCAGAAATCCATTCGATTCGTGTACACTGTATACGGGATGAGGATGGAAGGGTGAGGGATTCTCGTCTGGCAGTAGCTCCGTGTGAATTTACCATGAGGAGTGTTAGACTTGTTTCCGCAGGTCGGTGGGCGCTTGATATTTCACATATGTATCATAAAGCTAGAGTCGGGTCAAATTTTTTTGGTCCAAAGCTTGGGGTAAGCGGGACCGCTGGCGATGTGTGCTGGAGTCGGTAGGTAGCAAGATGATGCATTCCTGCGGATACTTATCCATCAACAGCTGAAGCATCTAGCCTCTTATTGAGACTGATCAGATTTATTGAAGATTTTTTTTTTCCTTTTCTTTGCATACTGGCAGAACATAATTTGGCGACTGTGAACTGCGTCATACACAGCGGACAGCGGAGCATCACCCTCGTTTCATTTTGTGCGTTTGCTCCGTTCATCAACTGCGCATAGTGTGTTCCGAGCCAACGCTGCATTGTGCCCAATAAAGAACTTCAAAATCGTGGATTATTGCCCGGTGCAGGGCATAGCGGGACCTCGTGGGTTAAGTTCATGACATGAGGGTTGCTGCCGCCGCTGCTGCGTGGTGCTGAGAAAGAGAGAGTTGCCTTGAAAGAGCTTGGGCGAGGAACGCGAGTCTAAAAGTCGCTGGCCAGCTTGATGAAAACCTGCTCCACGGCATGAGCTCGCGGATGTGTCTAATTGATGGCTCTGCAATGCCTGTCTTCCGACAGCACAACTGGACGGTGTGTATTCTCCTTCTCATCTCGATGTGGTAGCATCGGTCTTCTTTTTTTAATTCATATTCATGCGATACTTTTTCTCGTTACAGGCCGTCTATCTAACAAGTGTGCCTTGCCAAGCCAATCAATCTCTTGGCTCACCCATGGTTCAACGCCTGTAGAGGTAAGATACGTCCTTGTGACGTTTTGGAATGTCGTGCGCCATGATCCTGAGGACGGCCTTACACATCGCTTGGAGTGCATTCAAGACGTGAAATATCCCCATATTTTCAGCATGCTGAGGAACGAGATTTGATATATGCAGACGCGTGACGTGAACTACCTATCTAAACTCAAACATGTCTACATATGCTGATTCGTTATGCTCGCTACCCCGCTTGTGATTCGTGACAAACCTGTGCGGAACACTAAGGACACTCAGAGTCACCTTCTCGCATATCTACCGTGGTAACTCATCAAGCGCAGCTGGTCCGTTTCAAACATTGAGCTGTGCTGTGGTGGATTTGAGAATGTACTGCTGGTACGGCGCGAGAGCCTTTTCCACCACGCCGCCGGGACCGCAATACTTGTTTACAATTTCAACACTGCGGCCGATGTAGAGCTCGGGTTGGAGCATGGAGTCGAGCTCGCCCCAAATAGGCTTGAAGTACTCATTGCCACGGATGCGCTCGATAAGATCGTTTGGCTTGCCCTGCGAGGTTTTGTTAGCACAATGATTGCTCAACCGGAGGCTAGAAAAGCATTCAAGGAAAGCTCAAACATACTTCGTCCTTGACAGTACTTGCTGCTTGAACAGAGAGGACTCGAATTTCCTCGTGCGCCCTGATTTGTGTTAGCAAATGACCATCGGTAGTATTACGATGAGCGGTACTGACTCTTGCCGGGAAGCACCCTTTGCCACCAGCTTCATGATAATCTGTTGATCGTCAGCAACGTAATTCCTATGTCAACTGGATAGATCTTCGGCTTGTTCGTTCAAGAGCAAGTGAGGTGGCTTACAGTTTCTGTGACCATGAAAGGTAATTCCTCCAAGAAGCGACTGCGAATACGTTTCGGGTATACTACGAAGCCATCCGAGACGTTGTCAAGTCCAA
The DNA here is from genome assembly GCA_018360215.1 of Claviceps spartinae. Classification (NCBI taxonomy): domain Eukaryota; kingdom Fungi; phylum Ascomycota; class Sordariomycetes; order Hypocreales; family Clavicipitaceae; genus Claviceps; species Claviceps spartinae. The sequence continues at coordinate 22,840 of SRPX01000369.1, forward strand.
TGAGAATGGCATCGGCCAAAAGGAACATCTCGGGGATGTCAATTCCTATTGAAGGTCAGCTAAATACATACGAATTCGTTTGCATCACCGTATAAGACAGATGTTTCTTATTCAGGCAGGGGCATCAGTTGATGCGCAGCTTTATATGCATTGGTAGGAACACTTACGTCTGATGGCGGAGTCGTCGAGAGTCCTCTCGAACCATTGCGTGGACATCGTATTAGCAAAGCTGGTTGGCTTTGCCATCAAAGCGCGAGACAATGAGCAGATTCGCTCGCTCCTCATCTTGCAAATGAGTCAGTGCTGCGCCCAAGGAGGAATACAATATGAACTAGACGTTTTCGCCCTGAAAAAAGACAATGACAGTCCACACACAGGAAGAAGGAAGAAAAGATCAGAAGCGCAGATGGTGGAGAGGAGACTGGGCATAAGGGAAAGAGTGGTGGTGACGAGATCTGAGACGGCCACCAACAGATGGACTTGAAAGATAGTGTCCCAGAGTCATCAAGGTGGGACTAGGGCAACTGAGACGAAGTTAGAACAGAAGATGAGACTTACCGGATTCCTCTTGTATGGCATGGCTAGTAAATATTAGCAATCTTTTGCTGCATGCCTTCGTACATTATGGCGGATGGATCCCGGAAGATGATCAGGATTCGATAAGACTTACCTGATGATCCGATTTGGCTCGCCTCTTTTGGCTCCTCAATCTCCTTGTTGCTCGCCAGCAACCGGATGTCGGAGCAAATCTTATGAGCACTGGCCGCCAAACCCGCGACTGCGTTTGCCACTATCAAGTCGACTTTGCGTGTGCTTCGACGAAAGATTAGCAAAGACCCTGTGAGCCAACTATTACGTAGCAACAACTCACTATGTCTGGGTTGAGATATCCTAATAAGAGTCAGCGACGTTGCCCAACATGAAGCAGTGGCCGTGTTAGAATGACAACTCACGTAGCATGCGGGAAAGCCAAATTTTTCACACAGAAGTTCGTTAAGCCTGTCACACTTGGTATGATCGCCTTGGAAACTGAAGAAACAGGTGTTAGTCCAAGTGCATCACATGCGTCGACCTATTTCCGGCTTCCTCCTCCAGGCCAGGAAAAATACCAACATTTCCAAAAAGCTGGCCTGTGTTCCAGTTGTGCCTATCGATTTTCAGATGAGTAAAACTAATCAGAGGAAAGCCATTGAACGCACCTTGTGCGCCTCGAAATCTGAGACCACTGCGCACAGCTTCGATAGCTTCCAAGTCCATCATAAGATCCTGAGCCCACTGAGCCGCTAGTGTTTGCATTAGAGATTGGCACGCCAACACCGCTGGTTAACTTGAAGACTCACCGCGGCGTCCAACAGTGATGGGTCTGGAAACATGTCAGTACTTCCGCATGAGCTCACTCCCGACCCGTACCAGCCTTATAGAGCGAAAGTGAACTCAGGCCTTGTGATGACATGAAAGATGACATGAGTACTTACTGAGCACTTTGGAAATGGGTGTAGGCCAAAGTTGGTTCGGCTACATGCCATACCAGTCAGTCATCTCCGATAGAGCAAGATCAATACAAGGTCTCAGAGTCCTACATTTCCACTGGTTGGCAAAGGCTGCCAAGTTTGAAATAACCTTGGCCAACTTGTTCAGTAGTATATCAAGGGCATCACGCATTAAGATCAGCTCCGTATTGTCGGTTACGAAGCATGACGTGCTGCCAAGATGAATGATACCCGCAGCTGCGGGCGCAACAACTCCAAAAGCATGGACGTGCTGTCCTTATGTTAGATCCTGTGAAGGATGAGTTGGAGGCGAAGTTATGAAAAGACTTACAGCCATAACGTCCTGCATGTACAGATTTAGCACGTGTGGATTGACAAGAAGTCTCCATATATACTGGGAACGACTTACATGGCGTCTTCTCTTCTCTTCGATGCTTGCGGTCGCAAAGTCTTCGTCGCTCACGGTAAGATGAGCCCTCATCTGATCCAGAGCCTCAGTCGTCACTACATCGATTCCCAAACTTGCCTCGGCCTCAGCGAGTCCCAGCCAAAGCTTGCGCCAAGTGCTGTGCCTAGATCTCTGGCTAAAAAGGCTAGTCATCTCATTGCTGCAGTAGCGACTTGTTAAAGAAGTCTGATACGTATCGTAGGGGCTCTTCTGAGGTTCTTGAGCCTGGAGCTGCATGATCTTCTTCTGCAGCTCCTGGATTTGGGTTTGAGCGTCTTGAGCCTGGTCAGTCATTTTGGCTTGGCAGTGCTTGTTCGTAGTTACAGGTATCCAAAGGCTTCAACTCTGCTTGGTACGCGAGCATTTGTTGCGAATTTTTTCGTCCAATAATTTCTCATGGGTGACTCATTGGATCATTTTTGTGGTAGATTAGGGTACATATTTACGCCGACCCGTCATTTCTCCGTAGCTAGGACCGGCGGATTTTAGCCAAAACACGTGACCATCCGTCACATCGACGATGGGTATTAATTACAGCACTTCCGTAAACCACTGAACGTCTGCATAGGTATGTACATCACTTCGAAGCCTTGCCCTTGGCCGAAGGATTCGTAGTCTTATTTAATAATAAAGAGCAATCAGGCGCCTCTGGGATAGCAACCTCCTGAGCCGGACGACGTCGCTTTCGGCTACAACCCGAAGGCGCTGTGACAACGCTGTGACAGCGCTCTACCAAGTAGCGTCGGCCCGTCGGGGCACCGAAAGCCTAGCCAAGAATCCCTTTCGGTCTCTCCTCGAGTCCTTGCCCTTGATCAGGATTGAGGTATCGTGATTCTCAAGGCGAAGATCAGTCCCGGTCAATGACGGTAACGAGCCGCGTCCGGTCGAGGAGTTGCAATGTCGATGTACATACATAGGTACCTAGGTAGGTTACCTATGTACCTGGTAATCCGACCGGATGTTGGGTCCTCGACTCCTCGGGGAGAACAAATTATTCGCCAAGCAAGTTTTCGCAACCCTCATTCTGAAAAGTGGGTTGATCATGCGGGCACAACCATCTCATCGATTTTTTTTTAGCTTCAGAGCATTATGCTCTATCATCATGTCTTTCTTAGTCCTTCCATCGAATTGTACAACAAAGTGATCTTTCATACGGCGCGGCGATGGACGCACTTTAACGAGTCAACGTCACTTTGACCGGACGGCGGCACACAGTCCGCAGCAGACGCAATAACGCTCTATGAATATAGGGGCTTCCAGTGCCCTCTCCCCTACTCAGGGGATTTATCAGATTACTTTGCAAGGCTCACTGGCAGCGAGGCCACAGCTGCCGTCAACACGAGGTACAGGAGGCGGACAGCTGCTTAACTCGAGCATTAGACGCGGAAGAAAGCACGAAAAATTGAGAGAATCGCGCAGATCCCGTGGCTTGTTCCGAGAAACATGAAGAAGACGCGCAATTGTGTTCACTGTTTGCATTCCATAATCGACTTGGCCAAAGGAGGCTGGAACTAGGCATCAAAACCCGCAGTCGCTTGTGCACATATTCTTCCTGGCTGGCCACCTCTGAACGAACCAAGTTGCTCATTTGCATGTATGATTCGTGTTGTCTAATCTCTCTTCTCATGGCATGCCTAAAATACACTTCCAAAATACATAAAACACCGGAAATCGTGATTTGAATTTGTGCTATATCATATGCGATTTACGTGTGGGCTGAGTGTGCGGCCGAGGGTGTGGCAATCAAGCGCGCTAGCCAGATGAGCTGCACGAAGGAAATTGAAGAAACTTCTGTTGCGAAAACTTGCTTGGCGAATAGGTACCTAATGTATCATACATACATGGTACCTTCTACATGCCCAGTTTTACTCGGCAGGAGACCCGTCACCCAGCCATGAGTCGGTAATACTCCGTAGTGTACGGATACAGTCTACACTGTACAGAGTCTAGGTAGGTACCTACTCCGTAGACACCGTACACGGGATATACGGAGTTACATGTGTACATACACAGTACATATGTTACATGCCTAAGTAGGTAGTACATAAGTACACTGCAGTCTGCGACTCATGCGAGTTACTCATTTTGGCCCGTCTCCTCGTGATTTTCGGGAGACTTTAATCATCCATCACATAACTAATGTAATTGTCCTTCCTCTCTTCCCAAAAGGGGTTAGTGTATGTATTCCCCTGCTAGCGCCTTGGAGGTACTTGGCTGGCTCAGCCACCTCACCAGATATGTACATCGTGCTTGAAAAACAAAACACAGATTACGGCA
>SRPX01000037.1:0-87033 GCA_018360215.1 Claviceps spartinae
GATACCGCCGTGAAGTTGTGAACCTCCGTGGTCCCTCCGAGGGACAGTCTAAGACAGTTGCGACTATTGGTGTTAGAGCGGTTCCAACATTATCAATAGTTGATATGGCCCACCTTCAAGATCCGCGTCGCGCGAGTTGAATCGAGTTGAATCCCTCGTATCCCTCCCCACTGATGCGGTGGCGCCAGACTTACTAGACGCTAGCTACCTACTTAACATGCAATGATGCAACGTGTATGGATGAATGGTTAGATCTTAGAGGGATTCTCACCGTTGACCGTGGTTCTCCGATCTCGTCGTCCGGTGTAGAAATTTTTCCATGCCCCAATTTATTCGAAGGACTCCACGCGCCTTTTCACGTACGGTTACCCATTCCGCCCCTCCGCATACGAGCCTCATCTTCGAATACGGATCTCCAAAGTTTTCTCTCCGTCTCAGCAATTCTCGACCCGCGCTCTCGGCTTCTAGTAGAACGCGTACAATTCGAAACGGCCGTTCTCAGTATGGGACAGCCATCTTCTGAGGCGTCGAACGCCATCATCTACCTCACTTATGGACTCTTTCTGTGTGTACTGCGCTTAATATCCCGCATCTCCGCATCTGCATGGCTATGCATCTGTATGCGCACTGGCCTGCTGCAGTCCAGCTAACCGCTCATCTCTTTCTGCAATAGCGTTTTGGGATCAGGGATTGCCTGGCGGATGAAGAAGCAATCCACGTCGGATTTCCTGTCAAGCAATGGAACGCAAAGTGGTCAGCAAAACACACTCACACACAAACGCGCAAATGCATGCAGTCTCTCCAAGTCGTCGCAAGGCGTGGCAGACTGTCGCGACTCGCAACACACCCTCGTCATGTCACTAACCCTTGAACACATCCGTAGCCTTCCCTCTGGCTTTCAACTTCATCGCCTCTGGTGAGTAGGGCCTCAGCGCCTCTTGCAAATGTGACGATGAAGTTTTCTTCGTCCTCTCGTCTTATTTTCTTTACTCCTCCCACCGGAGCGGCAGCTATTTTCGGGCACCACGACGGTGCATCATGTATCATGCCGCATCCTGGTCCAACGGATGCGGTAAAAAATACATACTGCGCACGCGAGACCATGTGAGAGTTGGGCTGGAGCGTTTCCAGGTTGTCTATGAGTATACAAGAGTAGGTGTGTTCTTAATGATCTCCATCCTTCCTCCTCTCTTGTCGTTGAGGTTTCGCGACGTCTTCTCGTCCTTGGGAAGTGGCAAGACTATTGCTGCTCGCTACCTATAACAGAGACCCCGTTTGTCTTGACTACCTAGATGCACAGTTTTGTCTCCCAGGAGAGAAAACCGGTTGATACCTCGTCACAAGAGGGGAGGAGATGCGGCTCACTACGGGCGCCGATTTGAAGCAGTTTTGTGAAGGGTGCATCTCGCGAAAGCAGGATATCGCGAGAACCGCACATGTCGACCAATCCTGTGGATCTGAAGCTGAGATTGCACCGTAATTACTCGATCAAGTTAATGCTTGCGTGGGAAATGTGTTGCCGCTCCAAAATCCTCCCCCCTCTGCCCTTCCTTCTTGTTGCCCTTGGCGAAACCCTTCTCTTTTTCTTGACTAACAATCATAGCTCTCGGTGCTGGAATTCTGTTCTCCTATCCTGAGTTGGCCACCATCGCTGGTGTGCAGGGCATTGTCATCTATGCCTTTGCATCTGCGTTACCCATGCTCGTGTTTGGCGCTCTCGGGCCCATCATTCGCCGCAAGTGCCCCGAGGGGTTCGTCCTGACCGAATGGACGAGACAGCGCTACGGCACGGTGACGATGCTGTATCTCAGCTTTTTGACCTTGGTGACCCTGTTTCTGTACATGGTAGCCGAGTTGTCTGCGCTTGGCCAGGTTGTCTCGACCCTGACTGGCCTGGATAGTCTGCCCGCGATTATTGTGGAATGTGTTATCACGACTTTGTATACATGTAGGTTTTTCCCTCCACAATCTCGTCACCTGTCTCGCCTTCGTTGTAATGTTTGCTTGTAATTCCTAGGCAAATAAATGGCTTTATCACAACTCACTAACTTGCTTAACACAAACAGCCCTTGGTGGTTTCAAAATCTCCTTCCTCACAGATACCATCCAGGGCATCATGGTCGTCGGCCTCATCATTGTGGCCACCATCACCGTGGGAGTCAAAGCGGACGTCAAGCGAGAGCTTGTCGATGCGTCACATCTCCTTGAACCCAGTCTTCTGGGCTGGCAGCTCCTGTACATCCTGCCCGTTGCCGTCGTCACCAACGACTTCTTCCTGTCCAACTTCTGGCTGCGCACCTTCTCCTCCAGGTCGGACAAGGACCTCATGCTCGGTGTTTCAATGGCCACCGTGGTGGTTCTGTGCATTCTCACCTTGATAGGCTGCACGGGTCTAATCTCCGTGTGGTCCGGCGCGTGGCCCTTGGACGGATCTCAGCCGGGATCACTGGCATTCTTCCTTCTGCTCGAGCAGCTACCCACCTGGGTCATTGGCATCATCCTCGTCATGGTCGTGGCGCTCAGCTGTGCCGCCTTTGACAGTCTGCAGTCCGCCATGGTGTCTTCCGCATCCAACGACCTGTTCCGAAACCGGCTTAACATTTGGTGGATCCGTGCCATGGTCGTTGTGATCATCATCCCCGTCGTGATCGTCGCCTTGCGAGCGTCCTCGATCCTGCAGATCTTCCTCATCAGTGATCTATTATCCGCGGCCACCATTCCCGTCCTGTGCCTCGGTTTGATCGACCGCCTCTACTGGTGGCGTGGATTTGAGGTCGTTGTCGGCGGTCTCGGCGGCATTCTGACCATCTTCATTTTCGGCGTCATCTACTACGGTAATTCGTACGATGCCGGCCAGCTTCTCCTCGTCAAGAACGGCTTGTATGCCAAGGACTGGAGTGCCTTTGGTGCCTTTGTCGCGGGACCCCTTGGTGGTATTGTTTGGGGGTTCGGCGCCTTGGGCCTTCGCCTCTCGTTTCAGTACCTCAAGGCCAAGTATCGCCATGAGCGGTTCGATGCCTTGGATCGCCCGGCCATGGCCCTTACCAGCGGTGATTCGGATGTGGATGTGCTGCGGCAATCTGTGGTCAGCGATACCAAAGCTGGTAAATTCTTCTAGGTGGACAATTTGGATGTGGTATCTGGAATAGACGCTGAAAGACGAGGTTGAAAAATTGAGACAAACGCGATAGGATGATGGGATCTTCACGTCAACGTTTTTGCTTTTGGATAGATCTATGGCGAGGGTTAGGCTCGCGTGGGATACCGCGCTGGAAAATCAGCGAGAAAGACTACACTGCTTGAAATAGAATCGCGCAGACTTGAAGCGGAGGGGTTCCGCGAGGGAACGATTTACACATGGATTTGCATAGAGGCTGGGGGATGGGGGCAGCTCTTAGACGTCACGGGGTTATATGTTCTGAGAATATTTTGAGGTGTCGCACGCAGATGTTTACTCTGCCGCTATAAATAATACACGGAATACACATGAATTCGACAAGATCCATATTGCCATCATTGCCTTGCTCCTCCCTTCGTCCCTGCCCATGTCACCTCAGAGTAGAGCATGTGCCATTGGGTCAAGATCATGGCCTATCCACAGGCCACAAGGCTCCCACATTGTCGTACTTCTTGCTTAAAATCCCTTCTTACTCTCTCCTATTTGCAGAAAATCGAGTCTGGTGCCTCTCTGATATATTGTTCTCCCTCATTTCTTCGTCTTGTTCGCTGCCGACGTATCAAAGCCGACTCGGTTAGCCATCACCTCATCGTTGGCAGCCTTTTCCTTAAGATAAGCCTCCATGGTCGTCGCCGAGGTAGTGCCCCAGATCCGCCACGGCGGCATCTCCCACGTCTTCATATTGACCTGTCTCTGCAATACCACATACTCCAACTTGTCCTGTACCTTGAGCGTGCCCGGAATCATCTGATCGGTCTTCGTGTCAACCCGAAACATCTTCTGCGTCGACGCAATGGCCACAACGGCCTGCTCCGTCAGTAGCGCTTTATCATACGGATTAATCGGGCCTATTACGTGGGACATGAGCATCGGGTACGCCCATCGCTTGTTGTACTTCATCAGCTCGAACCGCACGCTCTCACTCGACTTGCGGCGATCAAGCGCCGCACTGAGCTTCTTGGTGAAATTGCCCAGACAGAGCCGGTCGATGGTCTTCCTGTCGCCCGCGGCATAGGCCTCGAGCAGCTCGCGGTACATGGCCTTTGCGGTACCAGCGATCTTGCGGCGACGGGGTTGATATCGGGGCCGCGAAGAATAGCTGGACATAGACGTGCCTTTGTAGATCAAGAATGCGCTGATGCCCCGGACCCAGTTCGTCAGGCGCACGAAGTGGTATTTTACAAACAACGCCAGCGGATTTCTGGGATATTGTGAGATCGGTAGGGAGACGAATGTGGCTATTTGGGGAAGTGTCAACTTAGAGAACACAGTGTAGAAACAAGATGGAGAGAATGGAAGCGGGAGGGGGCAAAATGCTGACCTGGAAAGAGGGTGGCTCCTTCGCGAAGGTACTCGGATATCGTCCTCCTCTGCGTATCTGACATGTTCTCTGCCACTTCCGACTGCTTATCGTTCAGTCGTATCACTCGTTTCAAGTCGCGCGCAGCTTTGCTGCGCCGAGGCGCGGAGGCATAATGTCTGTTGCTGCTTCCTGGCAGAGCGTAGTCTTGCATGCCCACAAGCCGTCTCGCCGTCATTGTCGTCTTCGTCGTCGCGATGGTATGCGAGGTGGTGACGCCCCATCTTGACATCAGGGACGCTATGGTCCGCGAGGCCATTGTCCGCGAAGCCATTGTCGCCGAGAAGGGTCGAGGGCGACGGGAAACCTTCTTTTTTTTCGTCCCTCGTACTTTTTGGTCGGCGCCGGTGAGGCTATAGCGGAAATATGATGGGGACGGGCGGAATGGGCGGATTATCGATGTCCCTTGGAAGGTACCTAGGTAGGTACATACCCAGGTACCCAGGTACCCTTGTGCGGCCAAAGTCGATCGCGGCGCATTCCGAACCGACAGCATCGCCACTTACTGCTTCGACATTCTTGCCTCACTATCTATGCATCTTCTTTCCCGAACACGCTTTTCAAGTACTATTGCGATATTTCCTGTCCGCTCCTCCAATTCCATGCTTCTTCGAGCCCACTGAGCCGATTGCCTCCTGTCGAATTCACCCTCGTCCCGTTTCCGCCCTCCGCCTCAAAGCACGTCCAGAGCCGAAAATACGATACCCTCTCCTTGGGGTTGGTTCTAAATAATCGCCGCCATGAGGGCGACGCAATTTCTCCTCGGGAAGGGCGTCCTTGGCCGGACTCTGGACGAGTTACAGCGACGCGCCAGTATAGGTTCGCCGCTCTCCCATCCAAGATCAATGAAACCGAAGCGATGGACCTGCTAACTCGACCGCCTATTGCGCCCGATGCAGCGATCAACATGGAAGGTATCAAGGGTCCGCGCGGCCCGCGTCTGCTCTACGATTTCAACAACCCCTCCTCAGTACGCGATTGTGTCATCATGTCAGATCAGTTCATGGGGGGCTCCTCCCAAAGTAACCTCGACCTCGTCTCCGATTCCAACTCCAACTGCAACTCCGACTCCCACTCCGATCCTACCTCTACCCCTCGTTCTTCCTCTTCCTCCTCAGCGCCCTCCCAACTACAAATACCCAGATCCTACGCCCGTTTCCACGGCCGCATTTCCACCTCCCTTCCGGACAAAAACCCCAAGATCGAGCGCACTGGCTACGCCGCGTTCCGCACCCCTAATCAGCGCCCTACGCTGTTTGGCCGCTCGGTATGGGACATTGATCCCTACACGTATCTCGCCTTGCGGATCAAGTCCGATGGGCGCGCCTACTTTGTCAATCTGCAGACTCAGTCCGTTGAGAAGTCTGACTTGCACCAGCACAGGCTGTTTGCCCAGTATCCCGGGCAGTGGGAGACTATTTTGATCAAGTGGAATGACTTTGTGCGCACGAATCATGGCTTTATGGTAGAACCGCAGACGGGCCTGCTTCGGCAAAGTGTCCTCACCGTGGGGGTTGGCCTGACGGATCGGGTCGAGGGGCCGTTTGAGTTGTGCATTGATCGTGTTTGGGCGACGAATGGGGAGCTGGAGGAAGGGACGGTTGTTACCAGGTCGGATAAGATGGAGAAGACGGATTTGAAGAACAAAAAGGGCCAGAAAATACAATGGTAGGCTGTCAGCCGGGAAGAGTCGCGGGGGAAGACAGCCAGAAAAGGCAGCCGGGGAAAATGGCCGGAGAAAGGCGCAAAAGCCTTGTGACTCTACGTCACGTACAATTTCTATTCTCCCTTCTCGTGTCCAAAATACAGCGTCTGCAAAAGACGCAGCATGCAAACTCTCTGTCATTATACAATGTCATATACATATGAATAAAGCAAGCCAAGTCGCATCCTAATCCTCATTGTCCGAGACTCAGCATCTTTGCCTTCTGCCGCAGGTCGACATATGCAGCCGCGTAGTCTGCCGCCAATGCCGCCTCGCCCGCCAATTTCATGATCATGGCCTTCTTGGCCATCATCTCACACTGGTTCTTGACATCTTCCACCGCCGAGTAATGATCAAATGATTTCTGCACAGCCGACAGTGCCCGCGTCATGTGTTCGACGCGCTTGCTCGATTGGGGCTTCGTCGTGCCAGCCAGACCCATGTAAGCGTCTGCGAGAAAGGAGTAGAGCCGTGCGGACAGGGTCGACGACTCGCATTCGAGAGATCGCGGTAGCACGGCCGCGATGAGCTGCACTGCAGCGTCAAATTCGCCCATGGATACCAGAATATTGGAGAGTGCGCCAATCGCTTGCCACAAGCAGGGCATTAGTCTCGCTCGCCATGCAATGTTGGCCGCGCGGATGGCTGTGGAAAAGGCCCTCTGTGGGCGGCCGCACCGGTCAAGCAACGAGACCTTCAGTAGCATGAGCCTCACACGCAGCGCAATGTCTTTGTTTTCATCTCGCATTCTTTGAAGCGTCTCTTCCACTTTTTTGAACGCCGCTTGAAGATCGCCCCGGCGCGTTAGATACTCAATGTGAAGGGAGTCGATGATGAAGGCAATATCGGGTTCAAGATGGTCCGATTTGGACTGCAGGAGCTGATATAGTATCTCATCGGCACCATGTAGGTTGTTGTGGTGCAGGTCTCTCTTGAGTTTGATAATGGCTCTGTACTTGTACCAGTACTGGCTGGGCTTCCAGGAGCGTAGCGAGTTCTCGTCCAACTTTTCTAGGTACTCAAGACCCTCGTCGTAGCGACCGCGATCTGCCAGCGAGAGAGCAATTTGACACGTATGCTTGAGCTCGTCGTCGAATGCTGCATGCTTCGCGTGACATCTGAGGAATATTTCGCTTGTCATCGCGGACAGTTGAGACAAACCGAGCCGAGTCCATAGCGCGGCATACAGCGCCAGCTGAGAGCCAAACATGGACTTCATGTTTCTCTCAACAATAATTTGGGAGCTTCTGACCATGAACTCAAGAGACGTCGCCACGCTGTCACCGTTGATGAGGCCGAGCTTGGCTTCACTCAAAAGCACCGAGCTCCACAACGTCCACATGCCAGACTCCTTGGCCTTGACTCTGAGAAACGCCAAGCTCTCCTTTCCAGCGCCTAGCAAGCTATTGGATTCCAATTCGTGCACCAGGTTTGGATGCGCCCGGCCGAAATGGAACAGCCAGTTCAGAGCAAAGTTCAGGCACGTCATGTCCCTGTTTTCTCTAGCTGTCGAGACCGTTTCAAGCATGGCAGCAACTGCCTCCTTATAGCAGCCAAAGTCTGCTTGTAACACCGCCAGGGTCATTAGCGCATACTGGTAGAAGAGTCGGTCTCGATACTGCATGGTATAGTCAAAGTATCGGTGCAAGAAATCAAAGGCTGTGGGATAGTCTCCGCATCTCCAAGCGTCGAGGAAGCTGTATTCATGAGTAGAGAGCGTGTCAGTCAGTGAGCACTCACTTCGCTTTCGCATTCATACTCAGTGGGAACTTTGTGTGCCGTACCTGAGGTAGTGTGTTAGACTAGGTACGAGGAAACTGTCATGCAGCAAGTCATGGAACTGATGCCGTATTTCCATGGGTATTCGGACTCCATATTCTACCACGTTCGTTTGTTAGAAACAATCTCGACATTGATGATTGAACTGTCTCTCGAGACAACAAGTGCAGAACTCACTCTGCATCTGCTCAATTTGAAACTCTAGAAGAGACTCAACATCGTTGGTGCTCACAGGAATTGTACTGCTGTCATCGCCCGTGAGCATATCGCCATAAGCCACGGCTGCCAAGGCTGAGACGCTCTCCGGGTTCCAGTCCTCCTGTTCTCCAACAAGCAGTACATTGTCGAAACTCAATCGATCGAAATTTGGGATCTTTTTCTTCAAGTAACGCGCAGTAGGTTGTCGATAGCGGACAAAGGCCCTCCACAGACCTGCGCAATCGTGAAAAGACAGCCGTTGAAACTCGAGCCGCGCTCTGCGAACAAAGGCGCCCAGTGGGGAGTTTGGCGAGAGCTTCATCTTTGTGCCTGGCCCTACCTCAGCAACTTCTTCCCCTTCTATTGGGCTCCCATCCTTGCCTCTTGCAAGCATCAAAAAAATTCTGTCGAAGAATTCGTTCAAAGCATTGAGTGAATTGATATCCCACAACTTCTTCAGAAACTGATCCCACAGTTTCCGGCCCGGAATACCCATCAAGATAGGATAGCTGGCAAGGAGCCTTTCGAAGTCCTGAATGGCAACTACGAGGCTGAACGTGCGCTCCGCCTTCGCCCATCGTGTTTCCTGGGAAGCTGAGGGATCCGTCGAATCGTGATCCATAAGATGGGATGTGATGAAGGAGAGCACTGGCAGGATAGCATCGCTGGGGACAGCTTCCTCGGTGTACAATTCCACCAGAGCCAGCAGGCCGACCTTTGCCGGTGTCAAATACCGTGCCATGGTGTCGGTAGATCAATGCCAGAACTCTGTGGCCTGAAAGTGGTTTATTGTGGTTGTTGGTGGTTTGGGCTCCTGCAAGAATCCGAGCAAGATGCCCCTGGGCTCATCTAGCAGCGCATGTGATGAAGAAAATCAAGAGACTGCTGCCATGATCCTCGGCCGCAGTCAGATCTATGATTCTAGCGCATAAAATCAGATACCGATGAGATGATGGGTATGACTATGAAGCATCATCTAGTCACAGATTGACGCGTCGAGGTGCAGGAGCGCCCACCGTTGCTGCCTCCGAGCCTCGAGGCTGCGATGAGACGAGAGCTCTAGTGGGCCCGCCGCCGCCCGCTGCCTTGTCTTTAGAAGTTTAGAGGTGCCTCTTGAAGTTACAGTGGGGGAGGCTCTGGGAGCACCGCTGAACCGCAGCAATGGGCGCCTACGGAGTACAGCCTACAGCCTCAGGTGGTCACAACCCCGCTCACTGCTAATTACCTAACCTAACTTACACATGTCCAGAACGCTTCGACGTATCTCGTGCTTTGACAGCAGTCACAACAAGTAGATCATGATCAATATAAAGCAGCGTTTATAGGAAATATGAGTGAGCAGTAGTAAAATGATACAGGTCACTATTTGTGTTACCAGACCTCAGTTACTCGGTCACTTCCGATGCGACTCACTTCCATCGGACAGGCATCAATTCAAATTAGTTTTCCAGGAGAGTCCCGAGGGTTGGTATGCAGATGAGCCCTCTCAAGAAAATATCCTTCGGGTCAAAGCTATTTACATGACCTTGTCCTTGTTGTGGTAGTTCACAGAGTCATTCCAGCTATATCAAAGTCAGTCATTCGATCCGTACGCATATGTTATGCACCCGCAGAGAAGCTCAGCAGATTGGCACATCGTATCTTACAACAAGGTCTTGTCGCCATCTCCCCACTGGAAGTTCTTGGTTCGAATGTTCTGGTACGCGTACTCGGTGCGCTCCTCCAGGGGAGGCATGTGGTCCCAGTGCTCCCAATGCTCGTTCCACAGAACCCATGCGTTGATGCTAGCGGCAACCAGAGCGACAGGAACACCGCTATAAGCCTTCATTAGCCTCTTTTCATATTTCCAGAAAGCTGATGGTGTCGAAGCCAGCGTCTTTCGGCTGTGTTGTAGCCGCTACGTCACCAATTGCTCGTCAAACTGATCCCCGGCGTCAAGTCGAGGCGGGAAGCGAGCGGAACACAGCAACCGGCACGCCCTAGACTTCTGGCATTCCAAAATTCTTCAAGCCTGACAAAGGCGACGTACTAGTAGGACATCTTCCTCCACAGCTCGGTGGTGGCCGCGGCGTGCTCCTTGACACGCTGTCGCTCCTTGATGAACTCGTTTTCGGTCGAGGTGCTGGCAAAGCGGCGCGGGGCGGAGGCGCGCAGCTGCGCCGAGACGCGCGAGGTGGTTCGTGCGAAGGCTCGCGAAAGCATTTTGGTCGGAAATAATAGACAATTGAGGGTTCAATGGCGGTTTGTATCAATTGATGATGGTATCTAGTGGGAAATCATGCGCCCATTCCAATATTGGTGGAGGCCGTTCTAATCATCACGTGACGGGCATTTCTCCGTGACGAGTTTGCTTAGTAACCTATCTGGTAGGCTACATACACACGTCATGAGGAACACTTCACTCAACAACTGGCATCGCATGCAAGAAGAATTTCTGCTTCCATCTAGATCATGGCGCCTTCACTCAACTGATCTCAGTTGCGTTTCTTCCTTGAGTGTAGCGACTTGCTTTCAATTGAAGTTTCGAGCGTCTATGTGCCATATCTATATCCCACACGTGACTTAGTGGTCTAACCGAATGTGGTGGGATTGAGACTCCGGGGCAGCGGCTCAGTGACATAATATATCGTGGTTCGTTCGGTGCTTCAACTCCTGATTTGCATTATATGGGCGTCTCAAAGATACTTTTGATGCCTTTTCAGATTACCTAGCAGGATGCGAGTAGCCTGGTGCGCACAGTCCTCAGTATGTCCGGTTTTCGGATCACAACATGGAATGGTAGGACGTCCTATGCAGTGTTTGGTTCAAGAGCATGCCCAGACGAACGCTGACATGCATGGATCGCAGTGAATGGCATAAGGTAACTTCAAATTCTGCTCCCGTCTTCCATCGCTTGAGACTCATAAAGTCTGTAGGAATCCTTTCGGATATCAACCATGGCGAGAGCAGAGGACGTTTCAGGTGAGATCAGGGGAGCACAGATCGTCAAGATGCAACTTTTGCTAATTGTGGCATCACGCAGTCCATGTTTGACATTCTGGAATCGGACATTGTGATCATGCAAGAGACGAAAATCCAACGGAAGGATCTGCAAGATGACATGGTCCTGGTCGCCGGTTGGGATGTGTTCTTCAGCTTACCAAAGTACAAGAAGGGTATGTTTTCTTGTTCCGTACGCAAATAAGTCGCTAAGCATCTTTAACATCTTTCTCTTTTTTCGTAATTTGGCAGGATACTCTGGTGTTGCTATTTATACGCGGAATGCAACTTGTGCGCCTATAAGGGCTGAGGAGGGCATCACCGGCGTGCTGTGTCCTCCGAAATCGGCAACCAGCTTTCGAGACCTACCGCTCGATCAGCAGATTGGGGGCTATCCACGGCCTGGTCAACTCTCAGGGGCTATTGACGATTCTTTGCTGGATGCCGAAGGTCGATGTGTCATCTTGGAGTTCCCAGCATTTGTATTGCTTGGTGTCTACAGCCCGGCTACCCGAGATGAAAGTCGAGATTTATTCCGCACTAGCTTTTTCGAAGCGCTCGATGTGAGGATACGAAACCTTGTCTCCATGGGCAAAGAAGTCGTTCTCACCGGAGACTTGAACGTAATTCGCTCTGAGATGGACTCCACAAACGTTCTCGAAAGTCTGCGGAAAGAGGACATGACTCTCGAGGAGTGGATTTCTCTTCCAACTAGGCGCGTCTTTAATCAATTGATATATGAGGGCAGCGTCATCGGACAGCGTGACGAAGAGAGGCAGCGACCCGTATTATGGGACTTGTGTCGCGTTTTTCACCCTACCAGACTGGGCATGAATACCTGCTGGGACACCAAGCGAAACACCAGACCGGCAAACAACGGAAGTCGAATTGACTATGTGCTTTGCAGCGATGGCATCAAAGACTGGTTTACATTCGGCGACATACAGGAGGGTCTTATGGGCTCCGATCATTGCCCGGTCTTCGCAACCATGGCAGACAGAGTCAGCTTCAATGGCATCAATGACACTGCTCTGCTCGACGTCATGAATCCACCGGGTGTTTTCCGTGAAGGCAAGCGCGTGCGAGATCTATCCCAGAAGGATCTTCTACCACTCTCTGCAAAGCTTATCCCTGAGTTTGACCGCCGTCAGAGCATTCGTGACATGTTCCACAAAAGAAAGACCGTTTCTAAGCTCGGCTCGCCGGTCAAGCAAGCAGGGACAGGGACCTCGGAAACCGGCTTCGATGCAGTCTTGTGCAACACCAATAACAATCCTGATTGGAACAGACCCACGGTAAGCTCATCAGGTGCTTTCTCATCAAACGGCCTCTCAGAAAACGCGCAACCAAGTCAGTTGGAGAAACTGCAGAAACGGCCGTCAGAATCAGTCGATTCAATCTCGAGACCGGCCAAACGCAGCAACTCGGGCGTCGACATGAGCATTACGAAGAAAAGGCCGAAATTAGGACAACAAAAGACACTGAAGGGCTTCTTTAAGCCTGTCTCTTCTATTACCGGTCCCCAAGCCACACCATTGAGTCTCCAAGAATCACAGACCAACAACACAGCCCGATTCACTGCAGCAAATAGCACATCGTCACCATCCACCAACTGCATTCCGACAGAGCCCATCCGGTCCAAAGTCGCCACCTCGCGTTCCTCACAGCGGTCGCAAAATAATGGCCCGGCAGGTGTCCCCAATTCACTGGAAAGAGTCTTCGATCCAATCGACGCCAAGAAATCCTGGTCCAAGCTGTTGGGCAAGCGGGTTGTGCCGCGGTGTGAACATGATGAGCCCTGCATCAGTCTGGTGACCAAGAAACCAGGCTTGAATTGTGGTATGTCAGATCGTCTCCAAGGGCGTCTCCCTCATCCTTTCTTCTTCGGGCACAGCGCTTCCTCGCCGATCGCTTTCGTCCAGCTTACCGATGATACCGAGCCCGCGCCTCATATTTCTTGTGTACTGTTTGCTAATTTGGTCAAAGGACGTTCATTCTACATATGCCCACGCCCGCTTGGTCCATCTGGGGAGAAGGAAAAGGCATCCGAGTGGCGTTGCGGGACGTTTATATGGAGCAGTGAATGGAATGGCTCGGCTGCATCATCGTGAGTGCACACTGTTTCTTCAACAAGCCTCACCTTCATTTTTCAAGCTGGTCTCACCGGTTTCCACGGCAGTCCACCTGCTGAAAGCATATTGGAAGCTGCCTGAAAGCATCCTGAAAGCATGTTGAAAGCCAAACTGGTGAGCCCCTCACCATTCCTATCAGCTAATATCACACCTACTGCGACATAGAAGACCACAATGACATTGACGGCTGTCTCGAACCTATTGAACAAACAATAAATCAAAGCTCTTCCATAGTAATAACGCAGCTCTTCCTTGTATCTTCTACCCATGTGTAATCGAACTCGATCCTGTCCGTAATACAGGCTCATTCCCCAATGATCGTGTCAATACCATGATTGTTAGGCTAGTTTATAGAGCGTCTTTACAATACGAAAGGAATCCGAACAGCCTGTTGGCTGTGCCATTCTTTGTGCCTATGCCTTCTGCCCGAAGCACAGCTGTTCCCCCCTCTAATCTACTTCTCTTTCTCCTTACGTCACTTTTCGCAAGCTGTTGCCCCTGTCTGGCCCCTGTCGCGACTCACACGGCGCGAGGAGAACCACACCTACTCTCTTGTCCCAAGACGTCGAGACAAAGACTTACGACAGCTGCCTACCCTAAGCCCCTTCGCCCAATTCTTGCAATGCCTGCTTCCTGGCGTGTAAATTGTAAAGCAATTGTGAGTGGCAGTCCAGGATGTGGCGCCGCTAGAAAACTTAAGGAGCTGGGGATGAGGAGGCTTTGGGGTGTTTCTCGAGACTCGAGTCTCGCGTTGATGAGAGGTCTTGGGGGTCCAAGTTAGTTGGAAGATCTGCTCGTTTGGTACTATGATATATCTGGGTTTAACCTTGTCTAAAGCAGTAAAAACCTATCAGAAAAGAGATGTGTCTGAGTTAAGATGAGTAGGCTCAGCATTCATTCCTATCATGGTTGCATGAGTGTCCCTCACTCCAGAATTACAGGCTCATTTGGCTTTCTCCGTGCTCTTTTTCGTGCTGTATTTATATCCGGGGTATTTCTCCTTATGCAATCGATCCTCCTCTTGCGCCTTTTGTTGCCAGAATTTTCTTTCTTCGTCGTTTTCATTTTTCCAAAGGGAAGAAATCATCGTAGCTATTAAAGTCAGATCAGAAGTCTAAGATACAAGTGTGCTGCGAGTATCACACATACAAAGTTCTGACGCTGTAATACCCGGGTGGTCTTTCCTCAATTCTCGTGACTTATGTTGGCGGTATAGGATCCAACTATTTTTTGGACGGGGAATATGGTTGGAAGTGTCTTCGGCCTCCGCAACATTAGTCTCGTCAGGCGCAGTCCCGGGAGCCGACAGGTCTGTTCAAGTTTAGTATCGCATGCTTCTTCGGAGTGTATCTGACACTTACCACAATTGAAAACCGGTGTGCCGTAGCACGTGGTGTCGACCATAGCCCCGACGGGAAGGGGACAAATGCGAAATTTTTGACGATAGGAGTCATGGAACACGGAAACTGGTTGCTGAACAGAACGGCTGAATTCTGTCAGATAATCTCTTTATTTCGGGTGCAATATCTTACCTGAAATTCCTTGCAATCACTTCAACAAGAGGCCTCTGAAAAGCCTCGGGAACGAACACGTGAACGTTGCCTTGGATCTCACTAGTGACAAATGTTAACGGTGCGCCCATCGGGACGCCATCATTTATTTCTGTTCGGGGCCGCATTTGAAATGATCTTCAATTATATCCTCTGACAAATTCTCCGGGGGGTTTGCATTGAAGGCCGTGTGAGTGCTGTGGAGTGGGTTGAAAGGCAAGAGTGTTACACAGGAACAAAGTACCGGGAAGTGAACCAGTGAATGTCAGCCCCAGTCTCTCCCAGGTGGTTGGCCGATGACCATCCCATTCGTTAGGGCCTCTGATTCAGTTCTTGGCAACTTTCCGCTGCTTTATTATAAGTTGGCCAACCTTAGACCTCTTAAAAGTTAATTTTTTTTACCTGCTTGACTCGGAATGGAGAGCATGGATCATTTCTCGCCCTTATGGGAGAGGCACGAATTGTTCTTGAAACCCGAACAAGCTATAGATGAGCTACGAGTTAGATCCCTTGAAGTTTTTCTACGCAAAAAACGGTCTGAAACCTCCAAGCTCCTCAGTCTAGATGGTATGTTACATGTACGTCTCGCTGGGCTCAGATGCAATTTTATTACTAAACAAACTCTCCAGAGATTGTATTAGAATGCACGTGTGTCATTCAGCAGCTTCTTGAGAATCACAATGATAAAAATGTGATCATTCAAACACTTGTCAAGAGTGGCCAAGATGATCCTGTCGCTATTGTGAAGAGTTCTTTGGTGCTGTGGCAGGCCGCTTCAAGCCCGATCTTATCTCGCCAATCCAATCAAGCAGTGGACTCAGATCTGGATGGAAACAGAGCACCAACACTAGCCTGGAGCCGTCGTTTGTCCTACGAGCAACAAGCGATCGGTAATTTGGGCTTGATAGCAATGCTCATGACCTCTGAAACTTGGCTGTCGCCGAAGCATGAAAAGCTGAAGGCAGCGTCTTTGATATCGGCTGCATCGACCACAATTATGTTTGCTTCATACTTGCTATGTCATGCAGTTGCTAACAAGCCATGGACGAGAGGAGTTTCTTCTTCTCAGAGCTCTGAAGCAATGGCATTGTTCATCAGATCATCATGGCAAATTGTTCGCGAAAATTCCGACATGTTCGACAGTCCACCTGGAAGTGAATTCGGTGCAACATCGAGGGAGATAATGCTAAGTAACGACGGCAGGCGATTTCTGGCTAAAGATGGACACGATACCTGGCGTGAGGCTCCTTATTGGCATCCATGTCGAAGAATTCCAGGCTCTTGTTGGAATGTATTTTTGAAGAACACTTTTCGCCCCGTGTTTCCGACTGAACTTACAGGCAGCAAGAAGATCTGTATAAGCCTCCCAAGTACTATGTTTTCTTTAATTCGGCCTTGGGAGGCATATTATTCAGAGCTTCGCAACCGATACGATCAGGTATGGTAGAGCTATCGTTTCGTCAATGACCACAAAGTATATATCCTTGCTGATATGTCTATAAAGGCTGGACGTCATCGCAGACTTCTCTCGCCTGCGTTGAGACAGGCTCAATATTTGCGACTGTCCAAAGCTACAGGACGCCCATATCCCAGTCGCAAAATGTCTTCTCAGGTAAGACCCCATACTTTTTGACGAAAACTTTCGGAAAGTTTAACCATACAATAGTTTGCAAACCGTATCTTGAACGCGGAGCAAGACTATCTATTGAATATGCCTTTGGTAAGTAAAAGCTCTGCAACGCCATTGAGATAACTCGCTCATGTTCGTAGATTAAGAAGCCCGTTGTTGATTTACGTGGCAATCTCACATTTCCCTTCATGACTACCGCACTAAGGGCGGTAAGATTTCGAGTAGAACCTGAGGAAATTGCACGGGACTTTAGCATTCTGTCGTTTTGGTAGCATATGATTGATGATAAGATGAATTTGCGATAGAAAATAAGCACATAAATAATAAGAATTATCCTTTGCTTATGCTTATAATGAATGGATTGTCTCTTTCTCCAAAACATGGACAGCCCTTTGGATTTCAAGTCAATCTGACGGGAAACTGAACGCATGGCTCCACTCTGTTCCACTTCGAACGGCCGGGGATCAGGTTTATTTAGGCTCTAGCGCAAGCCCCGATTTCCACCCTCCCTGACCTTTCTCTGACTATTCGCACCCCACCCCCTCCTCAGGAATCCACAACCCATAAATGCACTCCTTCCCGCTCTTCAACATATGCTACTTAGTAGAAGCCTTCTGGATTCCTCCCACTTCTTACATGAAATATCCTCATTCGAATCGAAATCGGAAAAATGACGAGCAGGGCAGAGCTGATGCAGCAGCTTTTGAAGCTGCCAACGTCGGTTATCCTTCAATGCTTGGAAGATAAAACCATGCTTGACATCGCCTCACGATACTTTACCTCAACATGTCAACCTGACCAACCCTCGAACAGTCCTGGCTTCAGTCCTGGCTCCAGTCCCACAGCAGCGGGATCTCATCTCAAATCAAAAGTTAAGACTTGTGGCAAAGCCAAGCCGGTATCAGTGAATGCTTTCATGGCATTTAGGAGTGAGTCTATTTCAAGGCATGCGGTAAAGTATAAAACTGATCACCATAATCTGCAGGCTATTATGCAAATCTTTGGCCTGAACAGCAGCAAAAGATCTCATCTGGCTCCCTGACAAGCCTCTGGAACAAAGATTCCTGTCGAAACAAATGGGTCTTGATTGCTAAGGTGTACACCTTTGTTCGACAACAGGTCGGCGACAAAATTTCGCTTGGCTACTTTTTGCAATATGCCTGTCCTGCGATGGGAATCGTGGAACCGCAAGCTTATTTGTCGGTCATGGGCTGGTCAATCCATCAACCGTCACAGCGACTCATCCAGGACGAAGCGATCGCAAATATTGCACAGTCGCAACTAGCAGCCTTCGAATGTCCCAGCACCGAGCTGGAGTTGCTATCAGCATTGGTCAATCTCGGCTATTTACCTGAACAGGGTTTCGATCTCGTTGAAAAGCTCAGCACCAACAGCATTGGAATTATGACGACACGCAATCCCAGGTTGACGCTACCGGTCTCGTATACCCCGGAGAAGCTCAAGTTTATGAGCAAAATCAAGTCAGATCCTGTTCAAGCTACAAGAGATCTTCTTGGAGACACATACTGCGACCTCACATATCAATCGATCGGTGTGACATCCTACGATGTTGAGAACCTCGATTCAATTAATCATTTACCTATGCAAATAGAGCTACTCGATCCCCGTTATTGTTACAACTATTCTTCAAGTTACTCACAGCTTGATATGAACGCGGCACCCACGATGATGTTCGATCACATTTCAGAGCACGAATCGTTCGACATTGATAACCCTTGGGACGTGGACGTCATGCTGGGGCAGTCACAGTCGGAGGGACAGAGAAGTATGTTCATAAGGCTTCTAGTAAGGACAAAGCTAACTTATTTGAAGCAGTTAGTCATCCTAGAAGTCCCAAGTATGACGTCCATGAGGATTTTCACTACACGTTTGAATAGTCGCCTGAGAATCGGTCGGGCGGCAGCGGAACAGTTTGAGCTACATGGTTTCTAAAGCATGGATTGAGCATGCGGCGTTTGGCGTAACGTGTTGAATGATACCTCACGTTGTCAAGACTCAAAAGCACCACAATATGCACATTGCAGAGGTCATTTACAGGCGCGGGTGGACTACGAGCAATTTTTTAATTTTTTTTAACATTGCCTCCTTCAAATACCCATTTCCATTTTCAATTCTATCTCGAATTCAAAACAAATTGAACTTCAAATTATGATCATATCTTATTGAACGCTTTGCTCCCCATTCGGTGCGGATCCTCTACACAGTAAACGGGGCCTTATTAGATCGTTGCTCTGTCACACGCCCGCCCTATGTACTCCGTACCTAATAGCAGATATGTACCTAGGTACCTAGTAGAGATATGTACCTAGATACCTAGTAGAGATATGTACCTAGATACCTAGTAGAGATATGTACCTAGGTACCTAGTAGAGATATGTACCTAGGTACCTAGTAGAGATATGTACCTAGGTACCTAGTAGAGCGGGAGGGCCCTGAGCCAGCAACATGCTCACATACCGCACTACATACCTACCTGGTAGATCGATGATATACTATAGGTAGGTATCTGCTGCTGGTATGATGCCAGCTCCCCCAGCCCTTCCGAGTTCCCCGTTGTCTTTCATCATATTCTTTCTGCCCGCCTTGCTGATGTGTAAGCCGTTAGAATTTAGGATGCGAATATAACATTGCACTTGGGCCTGCACTGACAACTGCCAATCCCAAATCTAAAAGTTGGAATCGTCCATGAATCATGATCCATCCGATTCGTTCGATACCTGCCATCGGTCTCCTGCTGTCCCTTGTGCCCCACTCCACTCTCTGAAACAACGGGTTGCGTGCTCCAGATTTGTTATTCCCTGCTTGGCTCTCTGCAGCTTTCATCTGGTGGCTACAGGCTACAGCGATGTCAGCCCGCAGTGGGGGCCAAATCGCTGGGATTGGAGGAGAAGTTGAGAACTCCTTGTGTTCGTACTCCGTATGTCAAGATCATGTCTGCTACAGTCGCGTGGCACGACGTTGAGCAGATTAAAGTATGTAGGTATATTTGAATATGAATACGTTATCGGAGAATGGTACATACGATGGATTATGGCACAAAAGTATAGGAACTAAGAACGTATAAATGTTCAAACGAAGACCAGATCGAGCAACGCGGCGGCCCGCCATAAGGGATATCATCACACAGATCCACTCACGTTGACTTAGGGGGTAGCTTGACTGACTGGGACATGAGACTCTTATAATTTTTCTCTGATCCGATGTGGCCAATGTTTTCTGATATCTTTACTCCGTAGAAGGAAAAAATGATGGATCAGCAGACTCCAGAGCGGCCATCAAAACGGGGACAGGCAGCAACCGCCGAACAATTTGACTCGATGTACCTAACCCATCCCTGCAGGCTGCATTCTACAGGTAGGTTAGGTACCTAAAAGGGAAGTCATCGGAGCTACATGTACCTAACCTAACGTAAGTATGTACCCCCGTATGCACTCCGAATCATACCTGCAAATGTGCTGGCCAAGGGGTGTACAACGCAACGGCTGTTACTGCCATTGACTGAATTATGCATGTCTCTACCTATAGCCGTGAAATTGGAAGGCTTTGAAAACAAGCAACGCCACCACGGCGGATTGGATCAGCGCTTGCCAATCAGATGATGCAGTTTGCCTTGCATGTTTGTGCGGAGAAGTCGTGCAGGTACTAATCTACCTCCTATAACTTAACACGATGTCGCTCGCCAAGCCTCGGGTGGCTTGTCTCTTATGTACGTAAGTCCATGTCTTTGGGAACGAGCCGACGCGCATCGCTGTCGCAACGTCAGCATCACCGGTCACTGGTAATCGAGACTCGAGTGCTGCTCCTCATATGTATCCGGCGTTTTGATTGCGCCAAAGATGGCTTCCGCTGCCGAAAATGGAGGAGGGGCGTACATTGGGTACCTTGTAAAGGTGGCTTTCTGAGTGACCTCAGTCACCTCCTCATAGGTAGGTGCGCAGAATCGTAAGAACATGGACTTGGAAACCCTTACCCACCACGTTACACCCTGAATGATGATACCCGTGGGCGGGAAGTCATGATACATCAGGGTCGGACGGGAAATTTGTGAGACCCGGCGTCGAACCCGTTTGGCAGCACACTCGGGCTTCAAGTCCCGGGCCACAGGCCGTCGACTTGCAAGCACGACAAGAGGTGGCAGCAATTCGAAAAAGCAAACAGCCGGGACACCTATGGACCGAGCGTTTTGTCGTCTAGAAGGAGATGCCAGCACTATGCACTAGCGATTCATGGAATCTGGGGAACACGACATACATACGGTCATCCACACGATCCACACGAGATGATTGATGCTATGAGGTACATATGTACATTCTTTACCTCAATGTCCATGCCGGAAAAGTGGCACAAGGTTGAATCCGCGTGACCCGAAATGAGGCCATCTTGGACGCCCTGCAGAGCAGTCAAAGACTGAGCGAACGGGCTGGACTAAGGTGCCTATAGTGTCACTTACACAGTGCGATGGCTTCACAAGAGCCGACAAGCTTATGTGGCAATCTCTGTAGGGGTTCTTCCATCACGTACCTTGCCGATAAAATGGCGTTCGTTTCTCCGAAGCTATCGTTGATTCGTTGCCCGAAACATTGTCTAGCTGCCGTGTAGCGCATAAGGTCTCCTTGAAAGAGACGGCATGATGCATCTCGTTTGGCCGTAGGAGAAGAGGCAGACGACGTAGGTACCTGTCTGTTTAGTGAGTTGCAGTAACAGGTTCCCGAGAGGCTGTTCAGTGGCTGCCGAGTGCCGCCAAACGGCGCAAGTCGTCGCGTTCCCTTGACCAACGCTAATGACTCATGAATTGAGGATAGGTAACGAAGACGACGCTAATGTGTACGGACGTCGGAGAATAAGATGTGCACGCTAATACAGCCTGCAGGCTAGATACATAATAAATCGACGCCAATTGCAGACGCCGTTGCTCTTCCTTCTGATGCAGGTACCTACAGTACCTACCTAGGTAACCCTAGATGCCTAGGTAGGTACATATGTATATATGTATCTCTGTGCTGCCAGGTAGGTACCTACATATGTACCTTCCAAGGTTAGGTACCTAGGTACCTTAGGTAAAGAAAGAAAATTGCGGGGCCCCGAGTTCCACGCTCCCACATTCCCGCGCCATCTCAAGACTCAGGAGTCCCGTGGATGATGGATCCCATCTCCGATGGACGCGTCAAGTTGTTAACTTGTCAGTGGTCACTGGTCTGGTCATCCATCCATCGCCTCGCCGATGCATGTCATCTCGAGCAATCACTCGTACCGAGTTGTACATGCTTCTCACACAACGATCGAGTAGCGCTTCATGCGTTGCCGGCTGTGGCACGATGCGAGCGGATGCACAAATGTCAAACACTCTCACACAGGAGCACCAATGCGCGATGCGGTAGGCCCCCGAGGTATTCCGAAGCCCGCCGATGTTTGATGTTTTGGGCGACACCGAAGCTGTGGCTGCTTTTGGGGGGTCACAGCCGCGACGATCGTCTGTGTGCCGTGGGAAGCACGATATCCTTCTGCCTGGTATTTACCAATCGATCACCCCCCCCCTTCTTCAAGTCTATCCGTCCGATCGTGCTTCTTCCTGGCTCCATTCGGCTCGTCTCACGGTGTTGAATAGCCTTTTTGGAACCTGAGTAGTGCCGCGATGTTGGACACATGATAGCAAAACGAGTTCACTCACATGATGAGGTTTCCGGCGTTTGATCGAGATGATTACAGATTAGGTATACATACATACCTAGGTATGTACCTATTCCGTACATACCTACCTAGATACGTTTGTATGTATTAAAACCGTTTTCGTCCCAAGAATAGAACAGATCCGCGGTCGCAGCGGGAGTGGATTTGCGACTTGTCGCATCCCTAGCATTACCTAGGTACCTAACCTCCTATGCCAGGTGGCTCCTTTTTCGACGACTCTTTTTGACTGCCATGATATCAACTATGAGGATTATATTCACGTACACGGTACAGCCAATACTCTGTATACTGGAAGGAAGCACTTCGGCCGAATTGGCTCTCGGGCCTCTCGTTCCTGGCACGTACGCCATTCGCACTGGGCAGCCGTTGCGCAATACTTTTGCGCTGCACAGAGTACGCTGCGTTGGTGTTTCATGCTGTGCTTCTTTTTTGCACTTCTTTTGCACGCGGTGACGAGGCGGTAAAGGTATCACGGTAGGCACGTGTGAGTATGGCAGAGGCCAAGGTCGGGCCGGTAATGGGCGATTGCTCAGTAGGTAGCTTTGGCCCCATCTCACCAACCTCACGGATTTCCTCAATGCAGAGTTATCGTCTCCATCCTGTTCCTATCAGTTCGACATGCTTTCTGAACATGAACACGACTTGACCGTCATCCTCATCGTCTCCTCACTCTTGGTTCATCATGAATTCTGAATTCTGCCTTCGGAGACACCCCCCCCCCCCCCCCCAACCCCCAACCCCCAAAACCCCCAAAACCAAAACCCAAATCCAACCCAGCCCCCGACACAAGTCCCAGGTTCAAACTGCCTCAGCCATCGTCACCCCTTGCTCTTTTCCCCTTTCTTTTGTAAGTCTTGCCGCTAGCGGGAAGCTTAGTTCGCAGTGTACACCACGAGAGATGTGGCTCTTGGCACGCCACCCGCGTGATGACTCTTTCTTCACTTTGCCTGTTGCGAGCCACTATTTACACGCCCTTCGTTGCCTGAGAGGCTTCTAGTAACTGGCTCACTGGGTGCTTCTAAGCTCTTCTAGCTATGTCTGAGAATTAATACTTCATCATTCACAGCTGGGCCTGTAGCACAACAAGCCGACAAAGACGCGTCTTATATGCTTCCACTGCTTGATATCAATGAATTGGTACGTGTACGATGTGCAACCGGATGTCGAAGCTGGCTTCCACAACACTTTCTGTGCAAGCGTACATATCTCACACGCATCGTATGAGGTAGTATATGCAAACTTGAGTGAACGTCCATTCCCATGCACACTTTTGGACGATTGATACATACCAGCAGGTGGCCTTATAGGTGCAGTGCAATCTCGAAACAGTGTTGAGTGAGAGTCCCATTTGCAACTCCAGGCCCCTCTCCTCAATGCAAAGCAGTACACCTGCACGATGCATCGCCTAACGACGAGTCCCTAAGAAAGGCTTGGATAGGTTTTCACTGTAGGTGTAGGTAGTCCATGGCCATGTTTTTACAACCAACTCAAGTCCGTCACCTTCGTCTCGACTCTTCAGCGAACCTTCTCCAAGTTCCCCCCACACAACGCGGCAGATTCCTGAATACCGAAAATCGACATGGTAGCCACGTGAAGCTCTCGTCGTGACGAAACTGACGCCTCCGAAATCGGTGCACCCCCCATCTCAGGGCATGTTTCCAAATCGAAGCACCCCATCGCGCGTCACTGGCTTCAACGCCCCTCACAGGGCTTCGTACGTATGGGGGTTAGTTCAAGTTATTAGCCCTGGCCCCTGAGTTCCTGACGAAGAAGACGAAGACGAAGGCGAAGAAGACCCCTGGAGATTTGTTGTAAATTGTGGCCTTGTTGTGGCCGAGCTGCTCTGCCTGGGCTGGTGACATGCTGACTCCTGAGTCTCCGAGTGGACTTCACCCTGATGAGCCTATGAAATTCGCGCCTACGATTGCGCCCGCGGAAAAGTCGATGGGGGCGCTTTGCCACTTCGAATAGGATTGCCCAGCTCACCGCCACCACTTTGAGGGGTTCCGGGGAGGGGGGGAAGGCCATCAATGATCACAGTGACCAGTCAGTCACCTGAGTAAAATCTATACTCCGTTCCGTACATGCTTTCTTATTATTAGGCACCAGACAGATGGAAGGTAAGGTTCTATGCAATACCTATCCGACTTTGTGCACACGCCAGCCAATTCACGCTGTTGTCGTTCTGTGGTCCTGACTCCTGCCTCTCTCTCCCTACGATCAGTCTAACTAGTCTAATGTACACAGAAAAAACAGGTCATCATGTACTCCGTATGTAGGTATGCCTCCATCGCGATGGAGAGACTCCAGAGGCGCGCAAAGGGGGCGGATCGGGTTCTCTTTAGCTTTCTACCCCACGCCGGATATCTTAGGGTTCCGTTTCCCGCGAAGGGGCTCGCAGCCTCTCCCCGACGATGGGGAAAGCCCTTGTCAAATCTGTTTCGGCATCCATCGTGGATGATTTATTACTACATCTGCTCTGCCTAGGTACAGTACCTAAGGACTAAGGTACCTTACGGAGTACATACCTATGTACCTAGGTAGGTTGGCTTGTTTTGGGCGGCGCCGCTAATAAAGCAGAGAGGAGAGAATCCAGACTGCGCTATGTGCTGTAGGTGGCTTCGGCGAGGGAGGCCGGACGAATAGGAATCCGTTGACACATCCTGAGATACCAACAGGCTGTGTGGTCGTCGAATGGAAGTTCATTTTCGCGGGTCTTGAGTAATTTGGGTACATACCTACCTGGTTAGGTAGTGAAGGTCGTTTTGGGAGAGCCAGTGTTTTACTTGTTCCGCGGCGCCCCGTCAAAGCCACCCGCTCGAAAGGGGATATGAATAATGAGGTATGCACTCCTTCTTATTTTGAGCTTCAAGTTTGTCCTCGCGCCGCGGGTTCGAGACCAACTACACTACGTACAAGGCGCTGGTGATGATGGACCGGGCTTGAGGCTTCACGTTTGCGACCGGACTCGTGCAGACAATATCCTGTATATATGTATCCAGTTGGTCAAGCCACTGTTGATTGCCGCCGCCGCTCCATTTCCCAGTTCTAGAGGAAAGCCAATACAAGAGCGCTCTGGGTGTCTGGATGGTGACGAGTTCGAGTTGCCATGTGTTCCATCCAGCACGGTCGACTGGCCCAAGTCGAGGAGAACTAATAAACTCGCGCAGAATTCCCTGCTTCCAATCTGGTTTCTTCGTGACCAACGGGTATTTGCCTACGATGTGTCGTTCTTTGTTGGTATGGCCTGCCCTCCTCGCGATGTCTTCCAACGTCTTGACTCTTGGTTCGTGGAAAGGGCTGGCTCGTGCGAAACATCTAGCTCATGGCGTACATGGCCTCGAAGCAACGCCTCTTCTTGTCCCTGCAGAAAGTTCTGTTCTTTGGCCAGTCTACTACGTACTTTTCTGCCACCGAGCAGCCACTGCAGCTCCTTCTGTCGCCGCTAATCCTCTACTATCGAGCTCTCTGATACGCGCCACTCTCCCAACTCCTAAACAAACCTTTTTTGCTCTTTTTCGCTCCTCTTGGCTCAGATGTCACATCGCTCAGTTCACATGGCGCAAAGAGGGTGCAAGATTCCGGAGCTTGCGTTTTACGTCGGCATTCGTGAATCGTGACCTCCACCCCCCATGCCCGGCCGACACCGCATTCGGGATCAGATTGAATGAAAAACAAATCCACTCTGCTCGGTCTTGGCTTTAGGAATTGTGCTTGGACTTGGATTCTGGCCTTGGTTGTTGTAACACAGTACCTATGCGCAAGCCATCTTAGCTGCACGAAAGCGGAGAAACAAGCCGTCTCTCTTCGAAATCCGTGGCATCTGAGGCTCTAAACAAACGCAAATTCAAGGTCGAGAGTCGGGACAGGTCGGACGGCAAGGACCCCTGGAAACTAAAGCGCGTGGTAGCCTCAGGCCTGTAGGTATTTATTTTCTGACACTACCTAGGTACTGCAGCTGCAGCTAGCCGCGCCCGCAACGAACATGCCCGACGTCAAGACGACGTTACTCCTCGTATCACACGCAACGGAATCTGAAACTTGCTGTGTTTTGTAGCATGTGATGTTGACAGAAAAAGAAAAAAAGGAGAATTGATGAAGGCAGACCATGGTCGGACAGTAAATGAAAGAGACAGGGAAAGATGGAGAGATAGATAAAGACAAAGAAAAGGATGAGAGTTCTCCCAAGCAAATGGCTAATGAGATGCCAAATCAGATAGTTTTCGGCTAGTGTACCAGGTACGCTCCAAGGTGACATTTTTTTCTTCTGGACAAACCTCGACTTGGAAACACAATTCGAGTACAGGGCACTCAGTCCTCCTGATACGAGATCTTGCGCATCTCGCCAAGGCGATGTCGCGCCGAAGCCAGTGAATTTTCCAGCTTGAGAATTTCGACCTGTTAATAGTACGCACTCTCACCCCGGGGGTGATGGTGCATTTTGGTCAGCAATGAATCCAGTTTGCGATATGACGCCCGTTACGAGCATCTTTGCAGCGGATAACAGGGAAGAGAGGGGCATGCTGTGCGTGCTGCACGCAAACAGCCCAAACATCATGTTTACAAAAGCCGAGAACGCCATGGTCCACTTGGACCTCGTTTAGGGGTAGACGGGGCCTGAAGGCTGAACTGTGCAGGAGGTACTGCAGACGCCATGCCGAAGATGCGCTACATGCTGCGGCACAGCTTCAGGGTCATGCATGAGCGTGTGTCATGATCGCTCGTCCAGAGGAAGACGCAGCACCACCGCCCGCAAGGACATCCCGAGCATCGAGTAACATCTCCCAGATATAATGTGAGGATCTTAGGACCAGGACATCCATGTCGCGCCTCGACAGGCAAAGACAAAGGTATCATGCCGCTAGGCTATGTAGTCATGTGTATGAGATACCAATCACCCATCACCTCCAATGTCATCGGCCCATTGATGTACGATCTGTCATTCTTGTCTCTGCCATCGAGGTGCGACGTTGTTGTCCTGTCCAGTCCAGGAATCTGGTGATTTGTACACACGACTAGACAGCCCAGGTGTATAGTGCATGGCATGATGCAGTCTGCACGAGAATATGCCGGGAAGGGCCACATATGTGGTTATATGTGTTTGTTTGTTTATGTGTGCATGCATCCAGTAAATGGGTAGGTGGAAGTGTAGCCTGTGGTAAAAAGGAAGCTGGGGAAAAAGGAATAGAAGAGTCCGCATTTCATCACTCACCTGCTGTTCCATCTCGCGAACTTTGAACTCGTGGGCCCCCAACTTGGCATAATCTTCCTGGTCGTCTTCTTGGCTTCGCTCGCGAATCATGCTGCGCACCTGTCGTACCAGAGCCCTGCAGGCTGCCCCAACCGCCTTGCTGGCCTGCTCGAGGTTCTCCTGGCTCTGGGATCTGGAGCCCGCCTTGACCCGCGATGCCGCGACTAACTGAGCCGTGGACGCGGCGACATCGTTGGAGGCTACGATGAGCTGCTCGGGGCTGTTCCGGTCTGATAGCACGCCGTCCGAAGTCTCGATGAGAACGTTGGTCGATGAAGCCACGGCTTTTGCGGCCGATATCAGTCCTTCCGTCCACCGGTTGTTCTTCTTGTAGAAAGCTGTCCGTGATGAGGACCCTCTGCCGGCTTGGACGATCTCTTGCTGCGTCACCGTAGCCGCCTGGATGAGTCGGGTGATGGCGTTTGTAATGGCCGTGGCAGCGTCCAGAATAGAGTCGTGTACCTTGAGCTCATACGTCGAATATCCGTCTCGAGGCTTGTTTTTGAGCTTGGCCAGACGGGCCGCTGCCGCTGCAATGGCATCTGCCGCCTTGCCCAGCTCAGAATCGACGAGGTCGCCAATATCGCCCTTGTTGTTCGTCAACTGGCCAAAGCCAGGGGCAAAGGCCTCGATGAGCTTGTTTAGTTTCTGAAGGTTCATCTGCACATCGTGATTTCGGTTGATGACAATGTCGATCTTCTGATCAGTGTCCACGTCTTCGAGCCGAACACTGAGCAGGTTACGGAAAAACTTGATGCTCGATTCCGCCGATTGTCTAGCCCCATTCATCAGCGAGTCACTCTTCTTGTCGTCGGTTGCAAGTCGAGAGAGACCCTTGGTGTTGCTGCACACGTCCGCCACGGAGCCTGCAAACACGTTGATCGCCTTTATGAGCTCTTTGTGGGTGCTGTTGGGCCCGTCAGCAATAAAGCTGTTGAATGCTGTCGCGAACTCGGTAGCACTGTCGGATGACTTTTCGATCTGAGACAGGACAAACGATGGTGACGCATTCTGGTTACCAGCTTGCATGGATGAGTCAAGTTCATACAGCGCGTCGTCGACCCGCGCGACGCCGGCTTCCAGGACTGAATCGATGATGGCGTTGATCTTGTCCAGGTTCGACAGAATCAGAGCATCGATCTGCCCGTCCAATGCTTCATCTGTCGCACCGTGCGAGTTCTCTAGATCATTCAGCTTGACCAACGCTTCATCCATGCCAGTCTTGTACACTTCCAACTCCATTTCCTTGTCCCTGAGAAGCTGTTCCAGATCAGATGCCCCGTCTTTGATGCGGGACTGGGACTCCTCCAACGCCCGCGACTTGATTCGCAACGCTTCTTCCAGATCGCTCATTTCGCGATTGTACTTGGCCAGCATTGTCGACAGCTCGTTGCCTTTGCTGCGCTCCAGATTGTCTGCCCGATCTTGCGCCATCCGTAGCTCACGCTTCAATTTCTCCACCTCATCCTTATTATCGCCATGCAGTCGATCCTTGTCGTGAAGGGCTCGATCGCGTTCGCGGATCATGCTCGCAAGCTCGAGGTTCTTTGTCTTAATTTCGCGCTCCAGCTTTTCTCTCTTATCGATAGCCTCTTGAGCGCTGGCTGCCTTGAGCTGCACAGTTTTGAACTTCTGGAGGAGGTCCAGGTGCTCGTGTCGAAGTTGCGAATAAAGCTTGGCCAGTGACTCATATTTGGTTCGCCACGTGTTCACTTGCTCTTGCAGGGCAGTTATTTGATCATCCTTGCTTGTAATTTGCTGGCCAAGGCTGCTTTGGATATGCGAAAGTTCGCCTTCCAAAGCCTTGACACGCTGGTCATACTGCTGAAGCATGAGCTGGTCACGTTCGTATTGGGCACGAGCGTTGAGATTTTCCCGTTCCAGCTCGGCCAGTCTGCCTTGAGTCTGCCATTGCGCTTGTTGCGCTAACAGCGCTTCTTGCTCTCGTTGTTGCTGCTCCGCCAACCGACGCTGCTGTTCCGCAAATTCGCGTTGAGCTTGTTCCTGAGCTTGTTGCTGCGCAAGTAGAGCTGAGTTTTGCCTCTCTTCCAAGACTCGCTGCTGTTCTTCGTACTCGCGGTTCTGTCTATCCAGTTCGCCCTTCCAGAACTCCGAAATCGCATCAGGCTCCTGTGACTTGGGCTCCGCCGGAGGGGTCGGTCTTCGCTCAATCTCTTGCTTTGGTCTTGCTGGCAGCGCTGGCGCATCGTCGTCGTCAGCCAGCAGATTGGGAGCATCCTGCGGCAGTTTGGGGATACTGATGAGACTGGTCAGGTATCGAAGGTTCGAGCACTCGTAGTAGAACCTAACTAGGCGGTAGTGTTGAGCGTCATATCTTTCTCTGAGGGGTTGTAGCGCATCGTCATCTCCGGTGACTGTACATCACGTTCGTTAGCGCTGCATTCGTGTCCGACAGCTGCCGGCTGGCGACGCGAATGAAACTTACTAGAGTGCATAGCGCGTAGCATGCTTGTAATAAATTTGTAGATGCCATAGCTCTCTTGCACGAGTGGCACTAGAGCAGAGATTCGGCACTCGTTGTTGCCGACGTTCCGGAAATGGGAGAAGATCAACTTTTGAAACTGCTCAATCTTGTCCTGCAGTACCATGAGGTCGGTGATGGTTTCGTAGCCTTCATTAGGATCATTGATTGCTTTCAGGCTAATGTACTCTTCATACTCGAACGTTCCGTTGAACTCGGGGTGCTGTTGATGAAAAGATAGCTTGGCGAGAAGGTAATACACGTATTCGCGAATGAGGGGGCCGTAGCCACGCATGCCTTCGCCCGACATTCCTCGATTGAGACCATCGATCCAACTTCTGTTCGCCAATGCTTCTCTCAGTGCCGAGGGATGCCCCTCCTGAAGGACCTTGTGGATTGTTATCAAGGCCTTAAATGTCTGGACCTCGTCGGCAAGAATTGGCTGTCTGCTAACGTGGTCAGCTTTTCTTTTGGCCGTGGCCTCGAGAGCACTGTGGCATCATACACTTTGATTCCCGACCAAAAGGCCTGGGACGACCTGTGGTCCCAGGTGTAGACAATGCATGCTCGCACATGTTTGCGCTTGGGGGAGATCTCGTCGCTGCTGGTTGCCTTCTTGATGCTAATGGCGAGCTCCTGATCTGTTCTGGTTGAAGTCATAGTGTTAATACGCATAGTAGCCGCATAAATCGCATGTGAATCTCCAGGAGGCCATCTTGTAACGTACTTGGTATGTTCTGTCGTTCGTAGTGAAGTCATCCTTACAGTTGTTGAGCGAGGCTCGACAGGTGCGCACGGCTTGGCGTTGTAGTAAAAGGGGGTGGTGCGGCGCGGCGCCCAGTTGGCAAGTCGGGAGCGCTCACACCACACAAAACAAACAAGCAAGACAAGCAAAAAAACGAAGCCGCTGGGGATCAGCCAAAGGAGGGATCGCAAGGCTGTCTGAGATATGATAGAGCTCAGCCAGGAACCCTCAACTATGTCGCTGTCGCTATCGGTTTAGGAAATTATCTCAGGCATGAACAGCGCATGACAACTTGTAAGTTGTGGCTGAGTTATGCATCAGGAAGTGGGGCTGAATGACGCTTTCCTGCAGTTCGGCCCATGCACCCACCCTACCTCCTCGGAACCTTACCCTGTGTCAGTTGAATTTGTCGATGTCATGTGCCCGGAACGAGCAGGAATGGCTGTAAAATCAACGTCTTGAAGAACTGGAAGAATGGATTTTCATTATCTAATTGAGGTCGAGACTTTGGGCAGCAATGCACTTAGGTACACTGTTTCAGCTTCAAGAAAGCACAATGCTTGAACTTCTTGAAGTGACTGCAGGGCCACGTCACCATACCCACGCGGGCCCACGGAACGGTTTGGCCGCGACGCCTTGTGTTGATGGCAAGAAAATGTACAAAGTGATTAGTCTTGATTTAACCAAATTCAAGTACATGTCTAGTAGAAAATTGCTGGCATCAAACCAGCGCCGAGTTGCCTCGTTGAGTTACTTGCAAGCCTTTGAACCTTCGGATGGGAACTGCCAGTGTCTTGTAGTTGATATGCAACCACAACGACACTTACATACCTACTCTGTGATGGTTCGATTCACCATTCAATTCATGGGCGAGTCATTGGGCTCATGAGCCTAGTGTCGGGTTGATGAACCAGTTCCCTCAGGGACGTTCAACAAAGGCTCATCAATAGACTTACAGAGATCGTGTTCTATGTTTTGGGAGAATACAAAGCCAAAGAGCAATTGGTGAGCCTGAGAGAGATACGACTCCTCCTACTTGCTTCTCGAATTCACAAACCACCAGAGCTACAGACACTGACTAGAGAAGCGTGCAATTACTAATTACAAAAAACCTCAATGAGTACCTCGCGATAACATCGCCCGGAACTTTATATCTCGAGAGTGGGATCATGATTTTTTATAGACGCTGGACAGCAGTCTCATTTTTCTCAATTCACGATTACAAGACCAAGGTCTTTGTTCTGGCATTTCTCTCACAATACAGATGACACGTCGGTGTGCCAATAATCCATCCACTGAGCCATACGCGATAGCTCATAGAGTACATCCATAGTATGAACAATGTGCAATCGCAACGGATGACATTGTAATAATTTGTTTGTTGATGCCATATGGTTTCAATTCCCTATGAACATCGAAAAGCAGACCCTGCAATGCTGAGTTCTTTCCCATCCGGACGCAACACCACAAGAAAAAACGAAGAACCGCACCATCTAACCCGCACATCCTTTTTAAATCGTCGTCTCGTAAGGCAAAGGAGTAACAGTCTCAGGGGGGTTGTCAGTGAGTGAAACGGTGCAAGCTTCCCGGGGCAGACCAGGCGAACGCTTGACTTGTACGGTAACACCCTCGGCGGCAGCCTTCTTCTTAGCCTCGGCGTTGGACTTGACTCGCTTCAAGAAGTCCTCACGGGATCGAGAGGGCGAAACGTGCTCGACTCGGACGTTGATGCGCTTCTCGATGTATCGGTGCCACACCTTCTTGTAGATGATGACACCAACGGAGGACTTGGTGACGTTGTAGACTACGCCGGTCTTTCCGTGGTAGACTTTGTAGGGCATACTATGCGCGAATTGTCAGTCACCTCTGGCTTCGAATTGTCGGAGCGCTTGGACTGCTCGTTTCGAGCCTGTCGTGCGAATGTGATGGCCAATGATCTTACCCCTTCTGAACGGCACCGTTGACCTTAATATCAACAATATCGCCAACACTATATTCCGAAAATCAGTTTCTCTTCCACTTCGCTCGCTTCAATTCGACGTAAGATCTATGTCGCGTGTACGCACCGGTACGTCTTCAAGTACGTGTTCAGGGCGATCATGCCCTTCTGTCGGAAGTCGCGGCTGAAGGCATACTATTTCGGCATTAGTTTTTGGCTTGATTTTGACCGTCGCAATTCGGGGATCGAAAGGTTATACGCACGCGGGTGCCCGCTCGCTTTCCGTAAGAGTGACCCATTTCGTCTTATTTGGCGAGCAACGAGTTCGTGATCGAGAATTGACAGAGGTGAACTGAGCTGGAAGGCCTCCACTTCTGGGATCGTCGAATTTGCGGTCGGTTGTGGGAGCGGCAGCTTAGATAATCCGATATTTTTTTCCCCTGGTCCACTGGGACGCGAATAGGGCTTGGTTGTGCGTGGGTGGGGGGCTTCGTGCAGCGAGTTTACTTAGGGTTCGAAATTTGGGAGTCACGTGGCGGAAATGAGTACTGGGCGAAATTTACCTCCCCACAATCGAAAAGATTCCCAGTCTCTGCGTGTTGCATCCGTTTCCATCTCCAGCCGTCACCACAGGAGCAAGTCAAGTAAGTTTGCAAAACCAACAACGTGTTCATCGCAGGAGTTAATAACTTAATTAGAATGCCTCCCCGCGCCCATTCGAAGACCTCCCGTGTCCCTCGTAGACCTTTCGAGTCTGCTCGATTGTCAGTAACCACCGGCCACTGAACATGAGCTTGTCTCTGTTTAAGTCGATTGTGACCGAAACTGACAAGTATATGCAACAGGGACTCCGAGTTGAAACTCGTTGGCGAGTATGGTCTCCGCAACAAGCGTGAGGTCTGGAGAGTCGGTCTGACTCTGTCCAAGATTCGTCGTGCTGCCCGGTATGTCTCAGGCATCTCGTAATTCTTGTTGTGTCAATTTACGTCTAACGCCCTCGCAGTCAGCTTTTGACCCTCGACGAGAAGGATCCCAAGCGTCTTTTCGAAGGCAATGCCCTCATTCGCCGTCTCGTCCGTGTCGGTGTCCTCGATGAGTCTCGCATGAAGCTCGATTACGTGCTCGCCCTGAAGATCGAGGATTTCTTGGAGCGTCGCCTTCAGACTTGCGTCTTCAAGCTGGGTCTCGCCAAGACTATCCACCACGCCCGTGTTCTCATCCGCCAGCGCCACATTCGTGTCGGCAAGCAGATCGTCAACGTTCCTTCTTTCATCGTCCGTCTTGACTCCCAGAAGCACATTGACTTTGCTCTGAACTCGCCGTTCGGCAGCGGTCGCCCTGGTCGTGTTCGCAGAAAGAAGGCCAAGGCCGCCGAGGGTGGTGCCGAGGGCGAGGAGGAGGAGGATGACGAGTAAATCAGTCGATATGATAAGGAAAATGGCTTGACACATCGTTGAAGGAGTAAAAAGATGGTCGTCATGACGAGCGGCGTTGGCCTAAGGATAAATATGGGTTGATTTAAAACCAATACCAACATTTTTTTTCTTTCTTGAAAACATCAGGATGACGTACGCAAAACGTGTGTAACGAATGTGAATGAAGTGCCATTATCTGACGAACACAATCGGCTAGCTCTTGTGCGGCTTCAGGTTAAACTTATGTACATAATGGCGCTAAGATCTATAATTTCAACCCTCACAGGGAGTTTTCTACAGCCTACGTATTCTCCTTGCGATGGTTTCATGCACTCAAAACGGACCAGGCACATATTGTATGTAGTGATATGGCAGGCTTGTTTGACACAAACTGCTAGCTCAGTAGTTGATCTTGACCAAGCAATTTTGCCATCGGATCATCTGCAGCCGCCCTCTTCCTGCGATACTCATCCAGCTCGGCCTCTGAGACACCATTCAGCATTTCTTGCCGAGAGCGCTTCTTGGCATTCACGTCGCTGGCCTCTTTCTTCGCCTCCTCCTCTTCCTCCTGAGTCTGCGTCCCATCCCCTTCGGTGGCTGCTTCAATCAAATTGGCACCCGTTCTTTGCCTTTCGGCTGCTTCCCAGGCGGCTTTGCCTTCCTCTCCTGTACAGTAGCTGTTCTTCACGTAGGAGTGACAACAGGCATACCCCCACTTGAAATTTGACCACCAGCTACCCCAAACTGAAGTATGATTGTTGATTAGCACGTCTTCGGGGTATTTTGACTTGGCAGCTTTTCGTGGTGCTCCTTTGATTAGACCCGCCTCATCGTATTCCACATATGTCTCTGATTCTGTGACAATCATGTTGCGCAACGCGGTAGGTATGGGCTTCTGGGATTCGCCACCGTATTTTCTCAACAGCTCTTTCTCACGTTCGGCTCGCATGCGTTCCGTCTCCTCTTGCTCCTTTCTACGGTAAAAGGCGCCCGCGGTCGGATTCGCTTGTAAGTGTTGTGTTGTATCGCCACTCCTTTCTTGTGCCTCCCATGCGTATCGCTGCGCTGTCTCGAAGTCCCTGGCCTCGCCTGATGATCGCATGAAACCTTCCTCCGCGTAAAGCTCGGCAGCCTTGCCACCAGTAGCTCCTGCGTCGACCAGCGACCGTGTTTTTGGATCGTATTTCGCAGACTCCAGGTCGAGATTCAGGAGATACTTGGCTGTGTCTTCGCGTATTCGCAGCTGTCGAGTTGCCGTACTTTGATGCTTATTCATATCGTTCTCCTCCGCATATTTATCACCATCCTCGGCGTCATCTTCACCATTCTGCGCCTTTTGTGATTGCTTGCGCAGTTCCTCCATTTGATTGAAATCCTCCACCACATTACGGTATTCTTTTGAGTCGTAACCGTTCCAGCGGTCGCGCTTGGCATCCCAGCCCATCCTGACTTCTTGGATTACTTCGTCTGCTTGAATATCCTTCCCGGTCCACTTGGCTCCCTTGGCCCTTGGGCGACTTAGACAATCCTTAGCTTTGTGTGTCATTGCGCCGCAATTTTCGCACGCGCCTTTTCGGTACTTGGTCGCAGCAGGACCGGCTCTCCTACCACGATCATACCATGCCGTTGACTCTTTCTTTTCCTCTCGCCGCTGATGCTTGAGGTAATCATTATCATCGTCGTCTTCGTTGGCGTAGAATGGCTTTCTACTGATGAAGGAGGGCATATAAATGTTCTTCTCCTTGTTTGCGGCGCCTGGCTCAGGCTTTCGAGAAGGAGCGGCCGCCATTTTGAAAGTCAACGCTAATGAGCGCGTGAGAAAAATTTCTTGGATAGCTTGCGCGATGTCAATGAAGTTATTGTAATGGTTCGCGCCACCAGAGCTGTTGCAGTCGTAGGATACGGCCAGCTAGAAACAAGAGTTCTTGAACTTCTGACTTCGAAGGAACAGTGTAGGGCGGCTTACCTAAGCTCCTACTCGTGCTGGTCAGGTACCTGTGGGTACCTAGGTTCCTGATTTATTGCTGTGCGTGACATGTTGGTGGAGCATGACAATCAATACGTCATGGTCATGTACAGAGTATTGTGTAGATACATGTGTGATTTTTCAACCCTGTTGAAACGGTACGACCTAAGCTTGCAGGTCAATCAATACCTGTATGAAGTCTTCAGACAACACATCTGCAGAAAGTACTCTTACACGAATCTTCCTCGGGAATGCCACAATTCGAAATCACAGAGAAAAGGATCTTAATGCCTGATGACTTGAGTGAGACGCCGGGAACGCTTCGAACTCTCAACCATCAAGTCACCGCGGTGGCATGGGTTGAGCGCCTTCATTGAAAACAATGCCCTGCTGAGGAAGCATGAATTTGTTCCGAGTCAGGCTGAACTGCATCGATCACTACCAGACCAGCCCGACTCGATATGATCCTCAGCTTCGCAATGATGTTCGGGCCTCGCAGGTAGGCAAAGGCCCCAAGGTTCCGGTCATTAGGGTATTCGGCTCCACGGAAACGGGACAGAAAGTATGTGCTCACATTCATGGCGCATTTCCTTACTTATACGTCGAATATGACGGGGATCTGGCGCCTGACGAAGGTATGTGGCTATTCTTCAGGGAGTCAACGCTGGTGCTGGTATTGGGCTAATGGAGTCCGACAGTTGGAGCCTACATGTACCGACTCCATCTTTCAATAGATCATGCTCTCGCAGTGAGCTATAGGAGGGATCAGTATGATAACAATGCCAAGTTTGTGGCGCGGATAACCCTGGTAAAGGGAATTCCGTTCTACGGCTTTCATGTCGGCTTTCGATCTTTTCTCAAAATTTACATGTTCAACCCCGTCGTCATGACGCGGCTGACCGACCTTCTTCAGCAAGGAGTGATCATGAAAAGGAAATTCCAGCCATACGAGGCTCATTTGCAATACCTTTTGCAGTTCATGGTAGACTACAACTTGTATGGATGTGATTACATTGAGTCGTCCAGAGCGGCCTTTCGAGCTCCAGTACCCGAACATGATCCTTCTTCAAACCCTCCACATCTTTGGCACAGTCAATCGATTATCCAGTCACATGTCACTGATGACCTCTCTTTGCCTCGTGTTAGCCACTGTTCAATTGAAGTGGATATCTGTGTGCAGCACATCATTAATCGAAAGTTGGTCAAGGAGCGGCCACTCCATCATGATTTTATTGAGCGGAATAATTCGATTCCAGGAGATGCCAAACTGGTGTACAGTATGGCAGGACTGTGGGAAACTGAAACGAAGCGGCGGCAGAGGCAGATGTCCAAAGCTCGCCCAGGCCAAAGCCCCTTTCCGCCTGAGGTGATGGTGACCATGTCTGCTGATCCGAGACAAACCCAATCACAAGGATGGATTCATGAGCAGGAGTACAGGGATAAAATCCAAAGTTTAATAGATTCGGAGTTGTCTAGTCTCGCCAACAAGAAGCTCGATTTTGATGGCTTCGCGAAAGTACTTGACCCTGAAGAAGAGATTCGTACTTCTCTTGAGTCAGTCGAAGATTTGTATCCCAATAGCCTCATGCCAGCGCTTGGATTGCCCTCAAATATGACACCGTCTTCTATCGAATCAGCCGGCAGTATCGATGTCGATGAGAGGAGGATTATGCAAGGGATGGCTGTGGACGACGAAGACCTATTCCCGCAAGATTCAGACGAAGAAGCCCTGAGGGACTTTTTCCAGATGGAAAAGGATGACGAAGCTAAAAGGCTCGATGTCGAAGATACTCATGAAAGCGCAGGAAGGCCAGCATCAATAGGAAACACGGAAGTCTATCTTGTTCCAGAGCCGCCTCTATTCTCGTCAAATCTTATGCCTGGCCTTGGCCTCAGCATATTCAGAACAGGCACTTTCCCGACGATGCCTATCTCACAAGAGCTTCTCGACTTTGCTGAAGACGAGAGCCTTGTAGGACGGGCACCCAAGGCTGAGACAGAGCGCCCACTTCGAACGCGGGGACTGAAACGCCATCACTCAGGCTCGTCATACAGCATTGTCCAGAAGCTTTCGAAGTGCGAATGTCAGTCGAGTCTACACAGAAATAGCACACCTGCGGAAATTTCAAAAGGGGGCTCGCAGCAAAATGGTGGCAAATGTGCAGAAGCAGTGGACAGCCCAACATCTGTCGCACGGAAGACCGATGAGAAAAGCAAAGAAAAATCGATCATGACAGATGGCCCCGCCATACCGAGGGATAACATAACGAAAGCCTTAGTTGTGGATGATGAAGATGAACAAACTTCCAGGTTGCATCTTGGCCAAAAACCATCGCCCTTTTCATCATGGCAGAGCAACGCTGGTCGACCAGTGCAGTCTGTGTCCTTCGAGGCTGTTCTATCGCAGTCTCATAGATTGAACTGTTCAAATAACATGGCTCGGACTCCTACGGTTTCGTCAAGTCTCACCGAGAAAAGTGATGAGAAGGCTAAAATCCAACGGGCCATCAATCAAGTAACTTCGAGGCCATACCTCATTTTTTCTGGCGTGCCGCCGACGCGTGAGCAAAGTATGGCCATGGAAGACCTTCACCGTCCTAGTGTCATTTATCAAGATGCTTATTACAGCAAAGAAAGAGACGTGCCAGAACGAAATCGCGAATATGCTGGCCGAGAGTTCCGGCTCGAGGGTAACACTGTTCCGTTTCTTCCTGGTTTCGATATTGATGGCTTGTCAGCGTCCAGTTACGGAATCAGACCAGATATCTCTCACTCTCGACAAGCTTTGCAGCAACAACAGGACCAGCAACGGCGACTTTGTTCCTGGCGCAATTGGGACTTCTCCGCACCCCCCCCAACCCATCAGGAGGTACGGCAATGGCTGGAGCGGAAAACCGAAGAAAGGCGAAAGGCAATCGAAGCAGCAACTCAAAGAATTACATCTACGCCTAAAGCTTGGATATCGCAAATCGAGGGCCCAACGCCCAAGAACAAATACGGCTTCAAGTACACCCAAAGAGCCAAGAAAACCAGCGTTGAACACGAAGTGCAGTACATGAGCACCTTAAGTCTGGAAATCCACGTCAACACGAGGGGCAAATACGTGCCCAATCCTGAAGAGGACGAAGTTCAGTGTATGTTCTGGGCCTGCAAGTCCGATGAGATGATGAGACACAGCCAAAATCCCTCGAATGCGATTGAGACGGGCATTATTGTCCTCTCCAAAGACGGAAGTCCGGGCCGCATGATGGCGAAGCCGACGAGCACCGAGGTGGTCGAAGAGAGTTCTGAACTGGACTTGATTATTCGAATGGTCGAGATCGTCAGAACATATGATCCCGACATCTTAATTGGATATGAGGTGCATGGCAGTTCCTGGGGCTATCTAATCGAACGGGCGAGGTTGAAGTACGACTACAACTTGTGCGATGAATTTTCGCGGATGAAAAGCGACTCACACGGGAGAATTGGCGGTAAACAGAGTGACCGCTGGGGTTTCAACACCACGTCTACAATCCGCGTGACTGGGCGGCACATGATTAATATCTGGAGAGCGATGCGAGGGGAGCTGAATTTGCTCCAATATACCCTTGAGAACGTGGCGTGGCATTTGCTTCATCGTCGGGTGCCACATTATTCTTGGAAGACACTGACTTCCTGGTACAAGAGTGGCAAAGCGTCCGATCTCAGCAAAATTGTGAGATACTATCTTTCACGCACAATAATGGACATTGAGATTCTCGAAACCAACGAGCTCATATCGAGAACGAGTGAACAAGCTCGACTGCTCGGCGTTGACTTCTTCTCGGTGTTCTCACGTGGGTCGCAATTCAAAGTCGAGTCCATCATGTTTCGCATCGCGAAACCCGAAAACTTCATGCTGGTATCCCCAAGTCGTAAGCAGGTCGGAGGCCAGAATGCACTTGAATGTTTGCCACTGGTCATGGAGCCGCAAAGCGCATTCTACAACAGTCCGCTTCTGGTGCTTGATTTCCAGAGCCTGTACCCGAGCGTGATGATTGCATACAATTACTGCTACTCAACCTTTCTCGGACGCATCACCAACTGGCGCGGCACAAACAAGATGGGCTTCACGGAGTACAAACGCCAGCAGGGGCTCCTTGCGTTGCTAAAAGATCACATTAACATTGCGCCTAACGGCATGATGTATGCCAAGGCCAACATCCGCAAGTCGCTACTGGCCAAGATGTTGATTGAGATTCTGGAGACACGAGTTATGGTCAAGAGCGGCATGAAAAAAGACAAGGACGATAAGGTGTTGCAGCGGCTGCTCAACAACCGACAGCTCGCTCTGAAGCTCTTGGCGAACGTTA
Source organism: Claviceps spartinae (assembly GCA_018360215.1). NCBI lineage: Eukaryota > Fungi > Ascomycota > Sordariomycetes > Hypocreales > Clavicipitaceae > Claviceps > Claviceps spartinae. The sequence continues at coordinate 40,353 of SRPX01000037.1, forward strand.
CCTACGGATACACCTCTGCTTCATTTTCAGGGCGAATGCCGTGCTCCGAGATTGCCGACAGCATCGTGCAGACGGGTCGTGAGACGCTCGAGCGTGCCACGGCTTACATCCACTCAGTCGACCGCTGGGGTGCAGAAGTCGTGTACGGCGACACGGACAGTCTGTTTGTGTATCTCAAAGGCAGGACTAAGGACCAGGCCTTTGACATTGGCAACGAGATTGCCAAAGCCATCACCGACATGAACCCGCGGCCAATGAAGCTCAAGTTTGAAAAAGTCTACCACCCCTGCGTGCTGCTCGCCAAGAAGCGCTACGTAGGCTACAAGTTTGAGAGCAAGGACCAGATGAAGCCCGAGTTCGACGCCAAGGGCATAGAAACCGTCCGCCGTGACGGCACACCAGCAGAACAAAAGATCGAGGAAAAGGCCCTCAAGATGCTCTTTGATACCGCCGATCTCAGCCAGATCAAGGCATACTTCCAGAAGCAGTGCGGCAAGATCATGCGCGGCGCCGTGTCGGTGCAGGACTTTTGCTTTGCGCGTGAAGTCCGCCTCGGCACTTACTCCGACAAGGGACCTCCCCCTGCCGGCGCCCTTATCAGCGCCAAGAAGATGCTCCAAGACGCGCGTGCAGAACCCCAATACGGCGAGCGCGTTCCCTACGTCATCATCACGGGTGCGCCCGGCGCACGCCTTATCGACCGCAGCGTCGCCCCTGAGGACCTGCTTTCGAACCCGCACTGGCAGCTTGACGCTGAGTACTACATCTCCAAGAATCTGATCCCGCCGCTCGAGCGCATATTCAATCTCGTCGGCGCAAACGTCCGGCAATGGTACGACGAGATGCCCAAAGTACAGCGCACCCATCAGACCGTCGCCGGTGCCGCCACCGCCCACGATGGCCCAGCGTCCAAGAAAACGACGCTGGAATCATACATGCGCTCCACGCACTGCCTCGTGTGCAACGCCAAGTTCGACTCCCAGGAGCGCCATGTCCTCTGCTCGAACTGCCGCGCTGACATACCCGCATCGCTCTTCACCCTCGAGACAAGACTGGGCGTGGAAGAGCGCCGCTTCCAAGACATGCTGCGCGTGTGCCGCACCTGCGCCGGTTCAAGTCCCCTCGAGGAAGTCCGGTGCGATAGCAAAGACTGCCCTGTGTTTTGGACGCGGTCAAAACAGCGGATGCGGGTGGCTGACTTGAGGGCCACGGCAGGGCCTGTGATCCGGATGCTGGCTGAGTCTGAGGTTGACGCGGAATCACTGGCGTGGTGAGTATTCGTTTAATCTTGGGGAGTTTCATTACATTGGACTCAAGCTGTGGATGAACTTGGAGGCAAGCTTGGTGAAGCATTTCACGTTGCGTGATATCCAACAGGCTGTACTGTAGAGATGTCTATCATAAGTAGGTAGCCAAATCATTGGAAGGAGTCCATTTGCGCCTCTGCTGCATGTATTTGGGGAAGTGAAGCTTCGTACGACGTACATAATGCAATTTCTACCACATGCTGCAATCAATACATCGACTATGTACCATATTCACGAACTTTCAAAATAGATCTTTCCATTTCAGACCCTATTACAACATACTGCAATGTACCGAAATGTGTAATCATAGTCTTACAAAACTCTCCAAGAGACTACACTATTCCGTGATTTACTGCAAGATATCTAATTTATAGTATTGTATTTAGTCAGATGCTACAGCATTAAAGCTTAGATATTACATACTACACAAAGCCCGACTAGTCAGCCATCACAATTCTTCCCACATTCACAGTCTTACTCCCCCATGTGTTTATTGTCTTTCATCATTCTTATTCAAAAGGTCGAGGTGTACAATACATTATGCGCATACCATATATATACATACACATGCATAGTGCAACACACGAAGCGCGAGAATATACTTCGGGGTCCCGGTCCTTCGACAGTGATGGCTAACAAATGATATATCCCACGTCCATATCAACCCAACCAACTCCAAGCGCGCTGCGCCTGTGCCAGAAAACAAAGTAATTGATAAAAGAAGGAGAGTAAAACGCAGAAAGACAAAGGGAAAGCAGGCTCTTGTGCGTCTTTGCCAGCCTATGGTTTTGTTCATGAAATACCTACACGCGCGCTGTTTTGTTTGAGTATCAACGTCCCGAACGAAGTCCATTTCCTTCCCTTCTCTTGTCAAAATTGCTCGCTCTTGGGATATCGTACAGACCAAAGCCTATGTCCAATTATTGCGCTTCCTTCACTTTAACAGGAGCATGAGCAGCAACTGGCTTGGCGACTTCTTCGACAATGCCTTCATTGTCCATCCAACCAGAAAATCCATCGTCGTCGTCGTCGACAGCGGACACAGAGGCCCCTGTGGCCGGCAAAGCGTCAAGCGGACTCTCTTTCGTCCCTTCCGTTATTGGAGCTAGCGACTCTCGTGAAGCTTGCTGCATCATGGCGGAGATGGATTTTGATGCGCCTTCACCAACCTCTGGGGCCGGAGCCGCCGCGAGGCGCGGGCTGGGTGTCGTCAGGGCCATCACTTCTACTTCTGGAGCTTGTTCTGGCAGCTGCTTCACTGCGCTTGCGACCCGAGGCTCATCATACCTGACCATTTCTGCATCTGGAGTGCCAGGCTGATCATCATCTGGGGCTGCGACTATCAACATGTTTTGCTCCATCTCTTCATCTTGTGGCTGACTTGCCCCTCTATTACGCCTTCGTTGGAGAAGCGGAGGGGCCTGATCACCATGTTGCGTTTCTGCGGAGGCTTCTTCAGAGGCTTGTTCTGGTATGGAAGCTGAAGTCGGGACGGGTTTGCGCTTCGTACTCTGCGCGACGCCAAACCTAGATGTGCCGTCATTGGGACCTGGTAGAGGGGTTCCCGGAGGCGGCAGAGGCTGGCCGCGCCCCATAGGCTGCGTGAGATCAATCGGATGGCTTCTATCGCTAGTACGACGTTGTTCGCGTTGTCTGCGAATAGCATTCAAACCCCATTGTCTAGCTTGCTCGGCGGCGTTGGTGACCGCGGCCAATGTCGTCTTCTTCATTTCACCACCGCCCGCAGAGGTTTCGGATAATACTGTAGTAGTACTATGGCCAGTGTCGCGTCGGGTAAAAAAGCTCCTGCCAAGATTACCTGCTTGGTTCTTGACCGAACTAGCTGTTGTCGATCGGGTGGGCGACACAGGACCTGAGTCCTCGCTGCGCGCAAACGACTCAGCTGATGAAGCAGTATTACGACGACCTGATGGGAGTATAATCGCCTCCACATCGTTGCCGATTTCCTGCCCCTTTTCTTTCTCAATCGCTTCCTTAGACGACGCCGAGGAACGACGTGACATTCTCGACCCTGATGCCGCATTTTTCCCAGGCGATGCTCCTAGCAATGTGTGCATTGACAAAGCTTCGTGAGACCGGGAAGCCAAAGAGGCCATCAAGTTCGTAGCATGGTCCGGGGGTGATGATGACGGTTTAAAGATGTCAGCATGTGCGGTTTCGGTGCCTACGAGAGGATCTGTTGAGTTCTTCACGATCTGGGGGGACCGAGGTGCACTGTTCGTAGATGGAGTCGAGGCTGGCTTGGAATTGGAATTGGAGTTGATGCTTGTCGACAAGACAGACAGCGTCGCACTACCATTGGCGTTCTTTGCCGTCTTTCTCCCAAAGAATCCGGGAGTCGCTGGTGCTGGTGCTGGTGCTGGTGCTGGTTGCTGTTCCGTATCGATATTGAGGGAAGAGTGACTCTTCTCCATCGGTTGCGTTTGATTGGACATGTCCTTTTGAGTCTCTTGTAGCTTCTCGAGGGGCTCAACATCGAGTTGCTGTGGTGGCGCGGTCTCGAGGGGGTCAGACGACTCTACCACGGCGTCATCATCCTGGAAAATGCCGCCCCTCCAAATTTTATGCTCCGTCTTGAAAAATGGCACGTCGTCCCAGAATGGCTGTACCAGTGTCTCGGCAAAGACTTCCTTGATGCGATTCTCGATCTGACGCAGGATAAGTGTATATGTAATTTGCCTCGAGCTGACAATGGGTTCAATGGCCAATTCCATTTTGGGCATTGTCTGAAATGACATCCAGACGCGGTTGCTAGGCGGCGCTTTGACCTTGAAAAGTATGTGGCCTTCAATTCTTTTGAGAACAACTGCAAGGAGCAAGTTGACTTCTCGAGCTTTGAACCTCGCCCCCAAGTCGATCTTTGCCGTAGCGCCAACCTCAATCCGAAAATTGCCAGTATATCGAATATCCGCTTCCACAACACACTCGCCCTCAACGGTGAGATCTTTGAGTTTGAGATTTGTGAGAAAAGGGGCTGTTTCACCGGTTTCGATCCTTTGTATAGTAATATTGGCTAAGAACGAAGGACGCTTCACCCTGGCTATCTTTTTGGTGATTTTCTCACGGATCAGGTTTTCTAAATCGCGTGTTTTGTAGACGGCCAAGAAAATCCTCCCCAGAATGGCATTTAACCATCGAGAATGCACATGGTCCTCTGATGCATGCAGCTTCTGGACCAGAGAAATGATATTTCTCACTTCGAATCCTTTCGGAATGGGAGGGTTTGATTGAAAACCAAACGTCTGCTCCTGGCTCTTCAACAAAGCAAAATAAAAGTCCTCTTTGGCGGAGCAGTTCTCAGAAAAAAGATAGAACGGTTTGGATATTTGAACGTCCGGTGCTTGCTTGTCGAAATCGATCGGTTTCCTCGCTAGGCACAAGGCGTTTCGTTTAATGAACAGCTCGCCTTCGGGAGTAACATCACCGCCAGAGTAGATGCTGATGTCATGGTGAGCCAGAGAAATGACGTGTCTGACTTCGAGTTGGTCATCATCATCAAATAGCATCAGATGCCCATGCCTGCCAATTAAGTGTATTAGCCACTAGTTCGAGTGAGAAAAGTGATGTTCGAACGTCGCACTAAGAAGAATGAAAGCCGATGCCATACCTGAGAACGACATAGAAAACGTTGCCGGCCTTCTTGGGTCTTTGGCTCATGCTGTTAGTGTGATTCGTGCCATCCAACGGCCCAGCGGTGGGCTTGCGGTCGAAAATGCTCCTGTACATGGTTTGATAGACGCTGGGGCTTGGAGCAGCAACAGTGGTCGACCCAACAGGCGTAGCGCGTTCGATGGGTTTGGCGTTGAGTCCCATCGGCGTATATTCACGGCATACGGCAAAGTAGCCGGCCGCAACATCGAGGTCGCGAGCCGGCCGCGCCTTGGCCCCATCGACGGCTGCTTTCTTCTTGGCTTCTTCCAGAGCTGAAAGATGGTCGCCTGGTTGGACAATGTCATCTTCGCTGTGGCCGTTGGCGGGCACCAGATCTTCTCGTCGTGGAAGTGTATAATGCGCGTGAAGCAGTATGAGCGAGACGACAAGCGGAACGAATGTGATGCCTCCTAGGAGATACGTCACGAGCAGCGTCATCCATGGTCCCATGCTGGGAACGCAGAGGTGGAGATCACTCCCGCAACCAGTATTATTTGAGCAAATGATCTGTAAATTACTGCTTCGCGCCGAGCCCAGAGCCACCACGCGGGTCACTGGCGAGCCGAGTTTGCACAGTCCGGAGTGCAATGTCGAACCAAATGTACGAGTATTTGCGTTCCAGCGTTGGCTCTGGTAAGCTCGGGCGCGCGTCGTCGTTTATTGCGCGTCGTCAAGTGGAAGTATTTGGCGCAGAGCAAAGCTGTGTCGATGTGAACAGAGTGATATATAGCGGAAGGAGGAACAAAGCAGAGAGTTTGGCGTCAGCAAAAGAATACGTGTCGTGTTTGACCAAGGCGACCAGCGACCAGCATACATGGCAGGAGAGGCAAGATGAGGAGAGTCAAGGTGTCAAGAGGGGCGAAAGAACATGGAGCTCCAGGCTCTCGGGAAGCGAAATCGTGTTGTCGGGTTTAGCAGCTGATGGGATGCAGCTTCCACTTGCTAGGGATGGAAACAAAGCAACCTGCGTTCCGAATGCCAAGCTTGGGAATTATTGCTCCATGTTGTCCATGTTGTCTTTGTAACTGCAGAGTGCTCCGTCCAACCCAGGCAGACAACGTATCATAATTTGTTGAGCTTGCAACCTAGGTACATATGTACCTTTACCGAGCTTGGTGTGGCTTCTGCGTGGCTAATAACGGGGTCTAAGTGGCTTCGCGGCTAACGCAACCAACGTGGCCGGCCAGGCGTCATTCCCGAAGCATCCTAAGTTCCTAACTTCCCAAGGCATACCAAAGCATCTCTCACAAGTTACAACATGATCCGCGCCACATGTCAAAGTTCTTGCATTTTACTAGTGAAGGGTCTCTAGGACACATCTCTCTAGATGGCTCGGTGCACTTTTGAGTACAATCTGCAGACGTAGACAAGAAATTATGCTGTCCAAGACGGACACGAAGTTAAATATCATAGTGACTTAGTGCATGCTTGCAGTAATGCTAGTAGTAGTACTCATACAAATGCGCTCAGAAACGGGCAAAAAAGCACACCGCAACAGCAAACCCTGATTTCGCTTCTCCAAGACAATTGTCAATTGATGCCAGTGCTGACAAGCAACAACCAGTACAGGGGACTTTACGGACAATTTTTTGTTCTTTATCCCCCACCAAGAGTCCCGGTTACTTTTTTTCTGGAAAAGAAAAGAGAAATGAGTAGAAAATGATGAAACGATTAAAGCAGTAATAGAAAGGAAAGAAAAGGAAAAGCCGATGAAAGGATTGTTTCATGGTCGGTGATGCCGGTATTGTTATTGATGTTGTCATTGTTGTCCGAAGACTTGTCAACGTCGCAATGCGACGGTTGTTCATCGACTTCCGGTATGGAGGCTAGGACAAGATATTAACTGCACAAAGAAGGAGACAAGAAAGAATAGTGAAGGAAGCATGAGGGAAAAGGATAAAAGACAAAGAAAATGATAATGAGTTGGCAAAGAGTATTAGGATATCGTCATGATCGTCAGAGATTTCCACGGATGTTCGAGTCAGGCCTAAACAGGGATCCAAGTAATTGTTCAGAAAGCGGTCGTTATCGAAACAAGAAATGCGGCGTGGCTCCCATCAAGCAAAGAATTGTGTCGTATAAGCAGTAGCTTCAGGCTTTAGGGCGCATGGAAGACAGCGTTGTGCTGGCATTTGAAGGTCCAGGATGTGAATGTGAAGGGGGCCCACGCCCTCTTCGACCAGTGTGCGGCAAGCTGCCCACGTCGTGTTTGCCATCGCAACAAGCTCTCACGTTCTCAAGTCGATCGGATTCGCGATCTTGACGTTCAATCAACTCGCGTAAATCCTCGGCACTGTCATGCACCTCACTTGCTTCGTAAATGTTCCAGCTCTGAGCGCTGGCCCCGCGGCCACGAAAGTTAGACAGAGTCTCGGATAATTTTGGTGCACCAGATCGCCAGTACCCGCTGAGCTTGCTGAATGTGCCAGTCGAGCTACGGCCCGCAGCACCTCCTTGCTGATGTTTTGCGGAAGGCGTGACCGTGAGCGTGGGGATGTTCATAGACATGTCGAGGGCAGGAGACTCATTCCTTGTAGTGCGAGAGTGGTAAGACGACAATGATGGAGGAGGTCTTGGCCGAGACTCGTGGCCAGAGGCTCGGCTCGTTTGTAGATTGCAATCGTCAGCATCGTCTTGTGTGATATGCACCGCAACATCTTCTGCGTCAGCCTGAGGCTCTTGCCCGGTCCGCAGCAGCAAATACGAGAGTGCATTGAACCAAGTCTCGTGTCGTTGCCCAGTCGTGCAGGTAAATTTGATCGCACGGCCAGGTGAGATGATGATCAAGCTCTTCCGGTGCAGCCCAGGTGGCATCGGATTATCGTCAGTCACGACGCGAACAGCCTCAATAGGGACGCTCTTGGCCTTGAGCTCTGATTTGCCGGCGGCAGAGGGATCACTATCGCTCCAATACAGTGTTCGTGTATAAGGATGAACCCAGAAGTAACGACGATGGCGTTTCTCAGACATCTCACCGCGCCCAGTTTTGCGGGTATACTTCCAGAGGAACTCGCCGATCATGGTTTGGGTAATGGCCTGGATCATGCGAGGGTCTGTGTTAGGTCCAAACCCAGTAGGATTCATGCCCATGTCTCCAGCCCGCATGTTGAAGCGAGTGTCAATCTCTGAGGCGAATGATGTCACTGACGAATGCCTTGACAACATTGTAATTCTCCCAGACGGATGGATTTCAGCCGTGCCGTGATGTACGGAACCGGGGCGTGCGCCTCGATCAGATATTAGCGAGGCCTGCTGTCTGGGCGTCTGAGGGCGGGCCTTTGTCGCAGACGCTGGCCGGAGCGGAGGGCCCATGGGGTTCTGTGCTTGACCGTGAGATGACTCTGATTGGACTGTCTCGATGGTTGAACGATGATTCGGATGCGACAGCGATGCCTCAACTCCAGACCCATGCCCGCTGACTGCACTTCCAGGCCTAGCCACAATTGTGTCGAGAACTGCATCGCCCATGTGCCTGCCTCGAAGACGAAGGGGTGAGTCAAAGCTCTCTTGAGACCTATAAACGCGAACTGTACCCGTCGTCTCGGGAGTACCCACGGAGCTAAAGGAAGGTGTCTTGAAGTGGCTATAGGAACGCTGCGAGCCAGTTTTCAACAATTGATCGATTGCATTAGAAGTCAGCGAGGTCTGAGCTGCCTGGTCATTCATGGAGTAACCTTGCTTGCGGGAGGAGCGAGCATCGGTGTTGGTTGAAATTTCCTTGAATGGTAATTGTGATTCTGGAGTTCCATCATTCGGCGAATCTGGCGTAGACAGGCGCGTTTCGTCTTCAGCAATGATGGGCTCAATATCCTTCTTCCTGTCACGGGACAACACAGAGCCGAAGAGTCTGTCGGTTGGTGTTGGGGGCACAGAAGCGTCATCTCTGGGAAGGATGAACGCATCTCTCCTTGGGCTTCGAGGCGACATGGGACGACACTCGACACTCTCAATTGTGGAGAAGCCAAAGTTCGAAAGAGCCAGTGCGACACGAGGGCTCACAGCGGACTCTACCGGCTCCACATCCTCAGCTGCAATTGAAGACAAAGATAGTGCTGGAGGTGAAGGCATGAGTTCCATGCTAGGCTGCGTGTGTTGCGTAGCAATCGAGGAGAGTGCGAGAGGGGGCAACGCGGGCACTGGGTCTGGTATAGGCTTGACGGATTGCGTGGACAGCCCTGAGAGTTGAAGAGTTGAAGGATTCGGCAGCGAGACTGTTTCTTCTCTTGGCTCAATCGCCGCCGCAACTATTGAAGACATGCTCAAAGCTGGAGGCGTTACAACTTCAGGTTGTACATAAGCCTGCACAGGTATGGGGGCAACTGCGATTGCCGGAACTGATACAAGCTCGGCCACTGGTTCCAATGCTTCTGCGAACATGGTCGACAAAGAGAGTACTGGTTGCAGAACAGAAACGGGTTCAATGGCCTCCACCATGACCGGGGTTATGCTGAGCTGAGCCCGAGGGGTGGCTGGCTCCATCACAGGCTCCAAAGCCTCGGCGGCGATGGCTGATAACGACAAAGGCGGTGCAGGTATCTCGGCCTCCAGTCGTGGCTCAACACACTCTACAGCTAGAGGCGATAGACGTAGAGTTGGCGGTGCTGGGGCTCCAACAGGCTCCTCTCGAGGCTCGACATGCTGGGACCGAATAGGTGACAATGCTAGAGAGGGTGGTGTTGGCGGGCGAACTTGATGAGTTGATGCTGGAGCCGCGGAAAATCCGGCTATTTTCACGTCCATATCTGGTTCATATTGAATGCTAGCATCGCTGTACGACGAGGTAGGCATTGCTCGAACAAAGTCCGTTTCAATAGCTCTGCTCTCTGACCAGGTAGCCGGGAGGTCGTCGCGGGCATGCACCACAGACTCCATGGATACGGGTCTCTCCGAGTCTTCCTCAAAAGCTTCAGCGGTAATTTTGACAGGCTCGGTCATCACACCGCTGTCCACCATGACGGCTCGCGCCATGAAAGGCAACGGGGGAGGTGGTGTCAGAATTCGACGAACCGAGCCAGGAGTACCAGAGCGAATGCTGCGTCTGCTGGGTGTGGCAGCGGCCAAAGACTCATCGTCACTACCAAAGTCTTGAAGCTCCGCGAACAGACTTTGACCTGTAGCTTTTGGAGTGCCGCCGCTCGTATGACTCGCCGGGCTATCTCGCATATTTGGCTCTTGGCTGCTTTGTCGGGACCTTCTTGAGAAACCACCTCTGCTTCGGCTGAGTCTAAAACGGCTCCTCTGGGACGAAAGTGTTGCAGTCGGTGTACGTAGAATTGGAGGATCTTCCTCGTCTGCTGAAGTCGACGCCGTGCTATGGAATGAGTCTCGGGTCCCGGGCCGTGACAGGACAGTGGGTCGGCCCGGCTGTCGTTTCATGTGACCGAATCCCCTCGAAAGACTCTCCGTCTCGGTCTCATCATCATCCTCACTGTCAGAAAGTCTCTCGTTGCCAGTTTGGAAGTCATCTGTCTCCATAGCACGTTCGTTAGCGGTCTCAAATGCAGACTCGCTCGCCTCATTAGCAGTGTCGAGATGGTCATTGCTTTCAGCTGGGTGGAAGGCCCTAGTGAAGGACTTTGCTCCAGCAACAGATGACCTGCTCGGTGATGAGTCGGCGACATGATCCTCCCATTCATCATCATCATCATCATCGTCATCATCATCTAAGAGAACCTCCTGCCTGCTGGGCCGAATGCTGCCCAGTAGCCGAGCAGGTTTCTTGGATTCCTTTGATTCAGCCTTGCGGGAGCGACGAGAAATAAAGGCACCACCAGAGGCAGTACTGACTTCACTTCGAGACTTCTCCAAGTCATCGCGCAAATCCTGGATGATTTTTCTGAGTTCCAGCTTTTCCGTCTTCTCACGGTGAAGCTGGCTCCGTTGGGTTTGGATTGTCCGCTGAGCATGATTCAGGGAAGACTTGATAGTCTCAGTCTCAAGCATGGCATGTCTCGGCGTGCTCTTGATGGGGGACATTGGTGGAGAATGTTCTGGCGTGATGTCATCGGCGGCGGTTTCGAAGTCCTCCTCACTGAGGCCACCCATCGAGTCACGTTCAGCAGCTCGTGCGCGTTGGGATGAAAACGCCAGGGCAAGCTCTTGATTCTGACTGGCCAAATCATCGATCTTGCGTTGCATGGCTGCCCGCTCACTCTCTGCCATGACCATGTTGCGCTTTGCTGTGCCTAGTTCAATGTCGAGGTGCTTTACGGCCACAGCGTGCTCTTCGGCCAATTTGGAATGAGATAACCTGGCATCGTCCAGTTCTTTTTGAACAGCGGTTTTCTCGGCACTGGCTACATTGAGAGCTTGTGTCAGTTTCTTCTCGCGATCGGCAGCTTCCCTTTGTTGCATGGCGCTTTCTTGAAGACGAGTCTCGAGGTTCCAGTTCTCCTCTTTGTAGCGATTTTCGCTTTCATCCAGCGTTTTGAGCCGTTGTTGAAAGCTTTCCGATTCGATCTCGAGCCTTTGCTTTTCCGAGTGAGTAGTCTTCAACTCCTCATCTCGTTCAGAGAGCAATGCCTGCAAGTTACGGACTTGAGCAATGAGCGAGGTACTGATTTCGGCAGCAAATTCAATGTCATGTACCCGGTTGGAAGGCTGATTTCGCTTCTTTCTATTTGGTACGTTGAGCTTTGTGGGAGATCCTGTAGCCTGACTTTCGAATTTAGAGGGGCTGACGGAGCGCTGGTATCATCAACAGAGTCAGCCAAACACACGGATAGAATTCAAATGAAGTATCGAGGTGCTTCCGTAGACGTGCTTACCCTACCACTGCGGCTCTCTATAGCGAAGGGAGAGCCCTGATGGGCCTCATTGCTCGGCACCCTCTGTTTGGGAAGAAACACGCGAGCGGATTCCCGGGAGAGATCATTGTATTCTCTTTCAATTTCTGCCAGTTTCTTGCGCAAATCCGGGCCAAGCTCTCCCTCAGCCTGTAGCTTTTGCACTTGTTGCAGTTGCTCCGCTAGCAATTTGCGCTGGGAAACCAATGCTGTGCCCAGTTTTCCGGCCTCATCTAACCGACGATCGGTCTCTGCAAGATGTGCCTCCAGAGCGCGTCTAGCCTGCGTGGGCGAGGATCCAGGTCCAGCAGCGAACAGCTCTTGGTCGAAAGTCGAGAACCGATGATGAGCGGAGCCGGAGGATTGGGTAACGAAGGGGTCGTTCGCGTCATCTCTGTTCCCAGGGACCGGAAAATCCGGACGATTTTCAGGGACCACAGACGAAGCCATCCTGATGAACCAGGCAGCTCAACAGGGAGACTGTCTACCAGCTTGGCGATGGCATCAATCTGGACTTGTTTCGGGAGGCTTTTGGAAAATCAGGGACCCGAATACGTATCCGCGACGCGGTGGGGGCGGTAGAAAGGAGCGTGGCCGTCCGCAGAATATTCCTGTATAGCGTGTCGAGCCGCTCAAGATGTCGAAAGGATGCGGAGAGGAAGCCAGAGCGACAGGCCAGGACTGATGGCAGAGCTGAGAGGGCACGCGGCTGCAGGGATGGGCGCGAAGAAATCAGAGAGCGCCGTGCCTGATTGGGCCGTGATGCAATCTCAGCGTCGCGATCGCGGGCACCAGATGCGGGCGACGAAGCAGCACAAAGGAGAGAAATAGCAAGCGAGGGAACGACTGAGCGACAAGACAAAGGCCGGTGAAGACCCAGAGTGCTGGTGTGAAGGAGAGAGTGCACTATCCCACCACGCGCCTTGGTGTTGCCGCTGGCGCTAAAATGGAGTTGGGAGCACCACGGGGCGGGTTGGGTCCTTGAGGGTTGAAAAAATAAAGGGAATAAAAAGCAGAAACAACACCACGCGGGCTGACGGCTGTGATCCGCCCGTTGGAATGTTAAGTTACCTGAGTAGGTACGGAGTATGTACATACAGAGTACAATCTGGTAGGTACTTCATAGCCGATACATACATACCCACATAGTCTATAGACCAGGAAGGCATCAATCAGCGACAAGCCCCGGACGGCTTTGGCCTTGGGTTTTTGAGTGATGAGGATGTGAGACTTCCGAGTGTATATACCTGTACACGCACTACGGAGTATACGCGGCCTTGCGCGTATTCGGCAGGAGAAGGTCTTTTCTCCAGGCATCTCGAGAATTGGGACACGCACCCTCGCCAGGTTTCGACGAGCAAACATTGAACTCGACCTGACACGTCGTCCTGTTTCACATACTATAGAGATGTACTCCGTACTCCCGTACATAACAATGGATGATTATGCAGTATGTACTCCGCTCCGTACATAGAGGTACCTAAGCATTGGTAGTAAATTGATACCTTTCCATGTCCAGTATGTACCATGTACCTCGTCCCTCGCGTCAAAAATACCTACATGTACTCCCGCGCTATCAATACTCGACTACTGCATGTTTGTGATCTCGATTGAGAAATCGGCATATGCAGGGCGTCTGGCGCAATCCTGAGGCGCTTCATTGGAGCCACCATAGATAGCCACTGGAACGACGGACCTGCATTTATTACTGCTGCCATGCATCCTGTTTTTGGCCATGTCTCGATACCCATCGACAGTGCAGACTGCCCGCTGATCGGCTGCCGTGGTCCGTGGATAACAATAAAAGAGGCCAAATTCCACTCATTTCACCAACGAATCGTTGTACGGATCGCATCTCGATCATTGAATCGGATCTTCCATCAGTTCTTACGGAGACTCCGTGTTGAGAACCTCAGTCCCTGGGTAGTCCTACAGGCTACATGTCAACTCATACGCGTGCGGCGTGACAGACAGCTACAATTGGCGCGTGATGAGTAATCCGTGTCGCCTTACTCCGTAGAACTTGTACATACATACTCGTTAGAATGTCATGACAACCAGCCACATGAGTCCACAAGTGACATGCCTCAGTCTCACGTTGCATGATTCTTCACTTGTGACTTGAGGCTTCGATCGATCCGCCATCAACATACCATATGCCGAAACTTGCAGACCCGATTTGTGAGTCGCGATAGACCACCGACTCTACAGCGCACGCCTTTGCGTAGTTTACTAGGTATGGATGCAGAAAATACTGCGAAATCCGCCGATCCTGCGCCAGTCGCGCTCTTCAAAAAGCGAGGCACCAAGGGAAAAGCGAACATCAGAAAACGACCCGCCACGCCACCCCCAGCCAACAGTGATAGCGATAGCGATTTCTCAACTTCTGAAGATGAATCTGGTCAGCGAGTAAAAAGACGCAAGCGAACCGGCGCCATCACGGCTTCCTCTAAAGACACAGCGACTGGTAACCAAGATCTGAAAGCGACTGTCTTTACCGCAAACCGCCAAGTTCCCATTTCTGACTCGAATGATGCCACCAAGCAGAGCAATTGGTATGATGAGGGTGCTCCAGATGCTCTCTCGTCGAATCATCCTCGCGGTTCGTCCAAGTCGGTCGGCAAAAATAGAGATCCCGATGGCATGTACAAAGGCTTAGCCAACCAAACATCCTTTATCCAAAAGGATCCTGATGCGCCACAACGAGCGGTCGGCCCGGTGAAAGCACCAACGAACATCCGGACTATAACTGTGACAGACTTTGCTCCTGATGTTTGCAAGGACTACAAAAAGACAGGATTCTGTGGGTTTGGAGATAATTGGTAGGCAGTTTTTCTTTTCTCGTTTCGTTGCCCACTAAAAGACCCTATCCTAACTGTTTTATTTTACTCTCAATGCAGCAAATACCTACATAGTCGTGAAGACTACAAACACGGGTGGCAACTCGACCGAGAATGGGATACGGTTACGCGGGGCAAGAAGAACTTGGGTGGCACAGTGGTAGCCAGTGCAGATCGAGACAGAGCCGGCGACAATGCTGGAGACGAGGATGAAGAAGAGGATGCGCTCCTCCAGAACATCCCTTTTGTGTGTATCATCTGCGAGGAGGACTACAAGGCTCCTGTGATCACGCGGTGCGGACACTACTTCTGCGAGCCGTGTGCTTTAAAACGATATCGCAAAGACCCTACATGTGCAGCGTGCGGAGCGGGAACAAACGGTGTTTTCAACTCGGCGAAGCGGTTGAAAAAACTGTTGGAGAGGAAGCGAGAGCGCGAGGCGGACAGGAGAAGAGCAGCATTGGAAGCGGGCGAAGAACTCAGTGATGAAGAGAATGACTGAACTGGTGTATGTATGTATACAAAATACTTAAACCACTATCTTCAGTGTGCTGGCCCGGATTTGTGACATCTGGTGTACCGATCATATCTTGCGACCAGCGATGAGATCAATTGATACGTACAGTACATAGCAAGTCGATAAGCCCTTGAAAGGAAGTTGGATTGTGGAACGTACCTTAGCGTCCTGAGTCCTGACTCGGCTCGACGTGACCAACTAATGGACCCCGCCATGAATGATGAGATGCCTTGCGGGCGGGCGGCTGTCACGCACCACACACACATCATCTACCGTCAGTGGCAGTCACCCTGTTCTGATGCAGGTAAGTAGCTGCGGTCTCGAGACCTACCGAGACCTTCTTCTCCAAGACGCAGCTACGAATCCCTTTCCTCCTTCACACTAGAATTATCCGACATCTGGACAGCTTGCAAACGCCTTGGCTCGCTCGAATCCAACTCCAGACTACGAGCTTCGTCCCCAGCCGGTAGATCTTGATACGACATAATTGCACCATTATTTGCCATGAACTACCTCCGATCAACCGTCAACACCCTACGAGACCGGTACACCCCGGTCTCGCACAACTCCACCTTCAGAGAAACCGGTCAAGTAACACCAGAAGAGTTCCTCGCCGCTGGCGACTACCTGGTGTACAAATTTCCCACTTGGTCGTGGGCCGATGCCGACTCCGAAAGCCTCCGAGCGACTTTCCTGCCGCCCGGGAAGCAATTTCTCGTCACCCGAAACGTTCCCTGTCATCGCAGGCTGAATGATGACTTCGCCGGTGATGCTGGCCACGAGGAAGCCTTGGTGCGCGATGGCGAGGACTTCAAGGGTGCGGGCGGAGCGCCGGATGACGACGAAGACGGCTGGTTGCGGACCGGAGGGTTGGCGAGCTCCCAGCCCTTGAAGGCTCGGGATGTGCGAGCCGTGGACGATGCGGGGAATGTGGCAGACACAACAGATCTCGAAGAGGATGATATCCCGGACATGGAGGACGAGGATGACGACGATGCCATTATTCGAGATACGGGAACAGACTTGAAAAGCAGGTATGTACGGTTTGTTCCCTGGTACACGCCTTTTTTCCTCTCTGTTTGGCAAAAGAAGACTCTTCACTTTTTGGCTGGATCCATCTCAAAGTCTTGCTTATCATCTTCATAGTGGACGCCGCACATACACTCTCTATATCATGTATTCTCCCTACTATCGCACTCCGCGACTGTATCTCTCCGGCTATCAGCCCAATGGCCAACCTCTCCCTCCACAGAGCATGATGGAAGATATTGTCGGCGACTACAAGGACAAAACGGTCACGCTCGAGGACTTCCCCTTCTTCGCAAATAACATCAAGATGGCCAGTGTGCATCCCTGCAAACATGCCTCTGTTATGAAGACGCTTCTTGATCGCGCCGACGCCGCGCTGCGCATCCGGAGGGACAAGCTCAGGGCTGGCAAGGCTGTCGGATGCGGCTCGGGTATGAATGATCTCGTTGACGAGTTTGCCAAGCTAGATATGAAAAGCTCCCAGGAAGCCGCTGATAAGGACGAGTGGGAAGAGGTCCAAGGCACAGAAGCCGACGACCATGAAGTTGCCATCCGCGTAGATCAGTATCTCGTTGTCTTTCTCAAGGTTAGTTTTCCTCTCATCTTTTTCCGCTTCTCAGGGTTTTCAATTCTTAGTGCAGGAATGATATCAAATTCGTCTTTTGAATCTTCTTCTTTTTATGAGCGCAGCTATATCAATCATGCTTTTCATTGACTTGCTAACTCAACCACTACCAGTTCATGGCAAGTGTCACCCCTGGCATCGAGCATGACTTCACAATGGGCGTTTAGACTTCTGTTATCTTTCTTTTGTAGACGACGCAAGTGAAGCAGCGTAATGGGCAATTCCTTTTCCAATTTCGTCTTGGACCTGTGGCGTTTTCCATGATTTCCACGGCTGCAAGTCTTAGGGTTCTCCTGTGCTGCATTCCTCTTTTTTCACGGTTCTCTGCTCTTTACAAGGCCATTTGAGAGCACCGTTTGCATGTGTATATGCTTTTTTCCAAAGGTCCGGGTGGATGACGAATTGAAATATCATGCTTGTACAGAGTATTTGTCGTGACAATTTGCCTTTAGAGCCATGCGCGGGGCGAGTTGGACCGGCTGGACTAATCGACGAGTGAACACCTGAGTGGTATGCGTTAGAGCCAAACAAACTAGACTGATACTATGGCAGACGAAGTTATACGACTAGGTAGTCTATACTCGAGAGGGCAGATGAGAGAGATACAGAGAGTCCGGAACACACATCCTCAAAACGACTCCAGATCTTTGATAACCACGAAGCACGAGCAGCAGGATCTAAAGCAGTTCTTCTAGGAGATGATCGGAGTCTAGGCTAATCGTCTAGTTCATACATGCGGTGACATGCCATGCCAGTATTACGAAGTGAACGATGCAAAAGAAAAGCGCCCCGTCACCTGGCTCTTCCAGACGCTGAACCCACGTCCTACGTAATCGTTCTAGTCACGACCGTCTCGTAGCTAGCGGCAGCGCCTCGTCTATTCACATACCTCGACATGATGCTAATGCGATGCTATCTTATGGTAGTTTGAGGACGTCCCCTTCACACTCCCCACTCAGACAATAGCTTCTTTCACTGGCCACAAGACCAAGAATGCGCATATACAAAAGAGAATACGAACAAAAGGGGGTATAAAATGCTTTAATCAAAAAAGCAATAGAAGGGCAAAAGTAATAGGAAAATGCAATAAAAGAAGCTGACGAGAGAACTCTCGCTGGTGGATGTTGAGAATCTAGTAAAAACTCAAAATGATGAGATCTTTCCGCCTCTCACGAGGCGCAACCGAATGGCGTCCCAAAATTTGAAGTCGCCTTGAATATCAAAGGGACGTTGCTTTCAGCAGCAGCACTACCATCTTTCACCTCATCCTCATTTTGCATTCCTGCGCTAGACTCTTCTGGCGCATGAGCATCGTTCTGCTGGGTAGATGATGTATCCTCCAGGGCCGACATGGTATCCAGCATTGGTGATTGCAAGACCCTAGGAAGCGCGTCCTTTCCCTGACTGATTGGATCAAGCCGCTGATTGACTCGCGCCCAAAAGATCTCGTCTTGCGCAGGAATGTTTTTGATCATCAAGGGACCTTTCAAAGGGACATCATCTGCTGGCTCCAAGAGCCCTTCAATGTCTGCATCACTGATGCCATCTATCTGCGTCTTCTCCAGGTCGTTTTCCGCACGTTGGTTCAGATGCTGGGCTTTATCATTTTCAACGTAATCGCCAATCGTGTGTATGTCTTGCTCTCCTTGAATCGAACATGGCGCCGCCGTGGATGCTGTCGCATGACTACGAGCAGCCGCAGAGCTGCCCTCTGTAGCTGTCATGGCCGGAAAGAAAGATTGAGAGTGGTTGGGTGTCTGTCCAGCGTGCATAGTTAAGCGCCGAGATTCGTCTGCGGCAAGTAAACGCTTTGCTTGCTCCGGGTCCTTTACGATTGTCAGGGGGGCGAGACCAGATCGACGCCGATCGTTCCGCAGCTTCTCCCTTTCCCACGCTCCCCATAAGCCCTTTCGCTTCGCCTGGTGGAAGTCGCTTGCTGATGGGTCTTCTTGATCTAATTTGGTGATGCAAGTCTTGACGATTGCCTGATTGCAAGGAGCCGTTGGCTCGAATGTTGGTCTTTTTACGGCGGTCGCTCGAATGGGGATGCCCTCTAGCTTGGGGTCAATCTCTTGGACGTCAATTATGGGAACATCACCTGCGTGCTCGAGGGAAGGCGACGGGAGTAGAAAATCGATGGATGCTGAGTTTTGAGGCTCGGTCCTTGGACACAGAGATCCGATGTGTCCGACAGTAGGAGCGCCGATGGGTGAATGACAAGGACTGGCTGTTTGTTTTGCAAAGTGTGGCCGGCGTGATGCGCCATCCAAGCCGGGCGGCAGTGAGAAGCCCCCCGATGTCTCACCGGCGTTGTAGCCACCCGGACCGTGAGGCAATGACGATTTCCTATCGTACTTGCCCCCGAGGCTCCTGCGCTGAGAGCTGAACTTCTGATGTTTGGAGTCATGCGTTCGTGACTTATGAGCTGCCGCAGATCTTAATACAGTATTCTCATTCTCCAGGAGATGAAGACGTTCTCTCAGAAGGCGGACCAGTTGCAATAACTCAGCCTTCTCTTTGACCCATTGGTCGCTCATCTCGTCGAAGACCGTCTGTTGGTCGCGGCAGAGTCGTTCGGCTCTTCGCCTCAAGGCATCGAGATTACTTCGATCTTCCAGCGAGGAATTGCCATTTAGTCCGCTATAAGATTGCGACGATGGATGAGATGCGATGACTGAGTCTGCGGAAACAGACCTCTCTAGTGATGGGGCTGCAATATCCCAAGTGGCTGGAGGAGATAATGAGGTAATGTTTGGATGATAACAGCCGCTCGATGTGTCTGTAAGATCACCACCACGAACAAGCTGCCGACTTGTAAGGAAGCCAGTAGTGACACGATTAGCACTGCTGGCAGAGTTGAGTAGAGGGCCCTGCATCGCTAACCCATGCGCCAAACAAGATATGGGCGCCACTAAGGAAGCAAGCTGGCCACCGGAGCTGCTAGTATCTCTAGATGGATCTATAGCTAGCTTCGAAGAGATATGATCGGGTTCGGAGTAGGAGGCTGAATTGGATATAGAGTCGTTTGCAAGACTGTCGAAAGCGCCAGACGGAAGAGATACGTTCAAAGCGAAAGTTGTCATGACTTGAAGAAGACGTTGTCATGAATCCTTTCTCCTGAGAAAATAGGCGACGCAAGATCTTAGACTCCCCGTCCCATATGGGAGCGCGAGGCGCGAGACGCAAGGTATATCTTTCGCAGTCGACGAAACAGGGCGGTACAAGACGAAGACGCGACGTAGAGTGAGCTGAAGACTCTTTGATGAACTGACGTTGCAATCGTGTAACAAGATATCTGCACCGGACGTCTGTGATGCCGAGTTCGCTGACGAATAGATTGGCGCGGGTTGAGTCAGCCTGACGGCAGGGACGCAATATGCGTATGCCTTTGTGTAACCTCTTGTAGTCGTACGGGTGGTCGTGTTGTGAGGGCGCAGTCAAGAACACTAGATACTGCCTGGTCGTACGAAGACTGTTGGAGGTGTGTTGGAGTTGTTTGGTCGTCGGCTTCGAGGGATTGCAACTACGGAGTAGGTAGAGGATGTTCGGATTGTAGTGACCGAGTCCGACATGGGTTCGGAAGAGAGCCTGCCTCGAGTTGACATCAAAATTGGACAAACACACTTGTAATAAGACGGAGAGAAAAGATCGACAAAAATCGTGTCTCTCATCTGTCGAAGTACGTGAAGTCGTAAATTGTAATGGAGGCGGACAATTGAATGCGTAACACAAATTACACAATGCACATGCTGAAAGAGGGGCAGCACTATGTACAATGTGACTTAGGTAGGTAAGGTACCTACCTACTGTATCTACTTGCCTTGTACCTAGGTAGTAGGTACCTTTCACGTGGACAGTACCCACTCCCGAACCTCTCTCACTCGGAAGTTGGAACTCCTAGAGGCTTAGGGCTCATAGAGTGCATTAGGTACACTGTACATACTAGATTTCTCCTCCTAGCACCCTCGTTGACAAATGGCTGGCTCAATAGCACATCAGTGAACTGTGACGCCCATGTGCGAAAACATTCCGCATTTTAATACATACTTGTATCTGCTGAGTTGACCGATCGATGGATGTAACGTGACTTATAATGCACAAATGACGAGGAATTTTAAAGTCTACATCTTTGTGATAATCAGTATTCTTACGGAGTATGTATTTGCTTTCGCTTTCCACCTCTAACGTCTTCCTTGCAGGTGGTATCACATTTACCGCCGGCGTCCGAACACAGCAATGGATCAGCTGCGTTAATCACACACTTCAAAGAAGCCGTATTGAAAATCTTAGATGCCTTCGAGCCGGTAAGTTATAACGGCACATGGCTCGAGTCTTTCTCTGGGTTAACTCGCAATAGACTCCAATGTGACGCCGTTGTTGAGCAGGTATTTTCCTTCCGTTTTTGGTTTTCCGGATTGAAGCATATCTGCCCTTGCACCATGTCACGCTCTGCCCACCCGCGCAGCTCACCTGCGGGCCAGTCTCTGAATCTCAACTGCTTGAGAATACATGAAAAGCGGCTTTCCTGATGAATCGTATTTGTTTGGTCGCTGCATAGCATCGAAATGCCACACCGGTTGGAACAAATTTCTTCATCATTCTTACAACAATGAGAACCTTCGCGACCTGCGCTTCTGTTGCTTTTTGCTATGGAACATGACTGCGGCTCATATGAATGAAGCTAGTATGTAGCTCTTTGTCGATACATAGGTAGTACTCCGTAGTAAGTACCACCCGAGTCGTGGCTCATGACTGACTTTTTCTGTACTTTGTCGATCTGAGCGAACCTCTTGATACTGCACAGCGTGATGTCCCTCTCTCTTTCCCTTTCAATAAAGCTGAGCATCTCCTTCTGCTCTTGACTTGGGCTTTTTGAAGACTTGGCGATGTCATCATGCCATATTGGATAATGCATGCCATTTATCACTCCCTGCTTTTCCCATACTGTGCACGGCAATATTTTCGGACAACGGCAGGCTTCCTTCAATATTTCTCTTGCCTCTCAAACCTGATCTTTGCCACCATATACACCACATCGATCATCCTAGCACGTAGCAAAGCTCCCGACACAAAATTGAGGTCGTCACGCCGAGGACGATATAACACAAGCGAAAGACAGAAAAATGGCTGAAATATAGACAAATGGGAACCCACGGACTTGGGAGATTAGGGTTGATCCAAACCCTAGCATACGATGTGACACTGCTCGCGGCAGCAAGATGAAGGCAAGATGAATGTTAGATTCGCCTCGAAAAGCAGGGACTGACTGGGTCGTGTGAGTACCAGCAATAACACCCTGCTAGACTGACTGTCTTTTCCTTATCTCCCTGTCTTCATTTGCTGCACGCAGCAGCGAGGGCTGCTGCGGAACAAAACTATGCCCAATGGGAATCAGTGATTAAGGATATGATATGCACTGCAGATACGTTGCCTGTCCATTGTACTGGGCTGGCGTATATGGCAACAATGAACAATTACGTTGAGCGACGCGGCGACCAGATCCTATTCTTTCTTGCGATGGGAAGATTTCTGTACTTCGTCAGACGAGCCGTTGAGAATGGTGTCGAGCATCTGACCGAAGCCGTCGTCTCGTTGTTGCTTGGTCAAATAGCCACTAGAGGTCAAGGACTCGAGTGCGTCCCAAATCCACTGCTGACTGTTGAACTCGTTGTCATCATTTCTAACTGGAACGTCTTGAAGAAGTTTTCTTAAAGTGTCTGAACAGATCGGGCTGGTCTTGGTGGTGTAGGCGAGAGGGAGAACGCTGCCGGTGCAGGTAGGGTCCCAATCCTCCTTAATCTCCAACTTATACTGGCGGAAAGGCCCTTGGACCTGAAAATAGTATTTCGGTCCTAGAGCACAAGGTAGGAACCATAGTCCGACTCGACGCTCATGCGAGGCGTCGTTAAAGCTCCCGCGATGAACGACAATGTGCAGAAAGAATTCTTGGCGGCGATCCATCGTGTTGGAGCACAGACACTGGGGCTAATACTACCGACAGTCAGCCAGCGAGTTCCGAGGCCATCGAGGATACGTAGGACGCGAAGGCAATAATGAAAAGGGTCAAATTTCGGTGCCGAAGTCGATGCAAAGTCGATAGCCTTTTCCACGGGATCGGCATTCTGACAACGTACCTACTTTGTAATGACGCCACGAAGAATGGCGAGTCGTTCTTGCTTTGGGTGCTTTAGATTTGTCTACCGGCGGCGGACGGCCAAGAGAGCGACTGACTTATCCGAATGTTGTCAACAAGACAGCGCGTACATGCTTGAATCTCTTTCAAAACGGTCTTTGACCCGCAAACATACTGCATCTTCAGTATTCGCTCTTCGACATTTGTGTTACCAAGTTAAGGCATCCAGGTGTGCACTGACCGTTGACCCCTGTTGGGTGCACTTGATTGTTACAGGCATTGTGTGTGCAACACGTGCCCACAAAGGAATTTGGCAAGTGTTTTGACTGGATCATCCGGCGAGTGAGAGCTGGTTGGAAAGGCAGAAAGAGATCGAGGGACTGTACAATTGATTTAGATTATACGAACACAGGACGTGAGCTCATAGCATGTTCCACGAGGCACAGCCAGCCCTAATTAATGAGCTAAGGAGAGTGGGTCAATCATTGGACATCAAACGTTGACAATGCGCCCCCGTCAGTGCTTTTTGGCTGTCGCATGGATTCAAAGGGATTCTGATACATTTGTATTTACTCCGTACTCCGTAATAAGGTAGGTTAGGAGGTATGTACTCCGTACAAGGTAGGTAGCTATCTGAATGAAATCAAGGTACGGAGTATGTACCTTGCTTGTACTCCGTAGTCCGTACTTGCACCTCCCCCTTTGCACCTTCCTTGTGCCTCTACAAATGTATACATCCCTATTCGTACATCCATTAGGTACACCGTACCTACCTACCTAGGTAGGTACCTAAGGTAGGTAGGTACCTCTCCGTACATGCGATACCTAGGCGGGGTAGGCGATTCCACATACCCCGTACCTGAGTACCTACCTACCACATTAGACAACATACTCCGTACAAACAACAAAGCCCAGAGGCTGCCAGAGGCTGCGTGCAAAGTTACAAGAAATATATCTACCTACGCCTGTGATGTGTAGCCTCTTATCATCTGTACACGACACAGCGTTTGCACGCTAAAGCAAGAGTCTGGTCTCGACTGGGTTCGTCCTCCCCGGACGGTGAGTTTCAACTTTCAGCCTTTCAGACCATGTCCAGAGTCCAGACACTGGGCGGCCCTGGCGTCTCAGCGTTGCGCTGCCAAAAGACAAAGTGACAATGAAGTATGTAGGTAGGTATGTACATAACATTGAATGTTTCGCCATTTCCCTCGGTCTCTCCCTTTCCGTCGCCATGTGGAGAGTGAAATTTCCGTTTCGAAACGTGGGCTAGTCCGCATCCTATGGAGCAGCCAGCCGCCTTCTTCACGCTCTCTGATCCCGTCACCCGATGATAATTAAATAGAGATTGCCCTCACAAGGTGTGACCAAGAAACGCTGAGTACATGTCCGCCAAGCTAACAAGGGATAGGACGTAGCATCCGGCACCGTGGTCGCAGTCGAGCCGTTGACAGCAGCAAATGATCGCGGCGCAACTACACTCTCTTTCGTGTCATACATACATACATACATACATACTCTCTCTCGTGCCGGGTAAAAAGTCCGAATCTGAAACGCTCTGCCCAAGTTTCCGTGTGCTCGTCGCCTTGTCCGCACGTCTGTGTATCGGTATGCTTATCGGGCGTGTCTGAGTACAACATCAGCACTGAGCGTCATCTGCAAAAGATAACAGACGGGTGCCGCCGGGGATTTTTTGATACTAAACATGGCTGACTGATCGAATGCTATGTACTCAAGGCGTCCTCGTTCGCTCAATCTCTCATCAGAGTGAGGGTTGCACTTTGTGACACGGCCGTCACACTTTGTACCACGAGGACGGCGATTACCAGCAGAGCCAGTGACCGAAGGCTTTTACAAGTCTTACAAATTCGATCGATTCCGATGCATAAAGCGGCCAGCACTTCATACGTTCACATACGTGACGATAAACGTGCCTTCTGAAACCGTTGAGGCTTGCCGTTCTGCTTCTTCGAGACCAAGCACTTCCTAGTTGCAACTCTGTCAACCAGAAGCACACTCTGAAGCATATCTGGATCCCTGGAGGAGAGAGTCATAGGCTTCACTAGGCCCACTCTACATAGGTTTGAGCCCTTGAAGGGAAGCAAATAGACTGCAGCCATTCGAGCCCGTATCATTGCATGCCCCAACCTCCTCGTCTTTGATTTAACAGTGAATGGAGCGTGATAATTCTACTCAACACAAATATTATCATCTTGAGACTTGTTGTGCGACAGTTAGTTGATCTTTGGAGGCAGGCATCGCTAGGTTGCCCTGAAGGCAGTGCCCACGGACGTCAAAGCATGTGTACAACTTCCAAATGGCGCGAGGGAACAGGACTGTCACGCCACAAGCGCGTGCAAAGAGTTAGGCGCTTGCGGGGTAAATCGCCCGATAACACTGGCACGCCGCACGCGCGTGGACTCTTCGATGAAGGATTCATCGGCGCCGTCTCGTATCAGGAAGACCAACGACAGATCAGATCACTTGTCACTCCACATCGCTCGGGTTTCCCATCAGGCTATGTAATATGTAGAGATAGATCTCTGAGTTGCTGCTTGTTCGTTTTGTTGCATCTTATTCCCACGGTTATGAACATGCAATGGATAGCTATGTAGGGCTTTGGCCTCAACACAAAGCGAGGAGGATATGTTATTCGGTATTTGCACACACGCTAATCGATGTAAGTGATATCTCTCGGATTTCTCTCGCTGGCCATTGCTCCAAAGCATAGATATGCGAGAAAATTGAAATGAATGAAGTGTCTGGGCCTTCGATTGCTGTTTACAGTGTAATGGCTGCCTTGGACCGCGCCTGGTCAAGGTTACGCCTCGTCAGGCACAGCTCCCCTGGAAAGACTCGTCATACAGTGTATGCTTCCCCTCCCATCTTTAGTTTTTTTCTTTCTTGTTTCATTTGAAACATGTTCGTACATACGGATACGTGGTTCCTGGATCGAGACATCTGCAACTCACGCCAATAGGCTGGCCAGAAGACTAGGCCAAACCCTGAACGAGGCAGCTGAGGGAATGAAAATAGCAAGAGATTGGCCCATTGGGGCCTGGACTAATCGATCAGCCAATCTCAGAAGATGAGAATTTGATTGCGGGTTGAGTTGCGATTCACGCAACTAATCAGTCGTAGCTTCACAGTGTCGATGAAACCTTTGGAAATGCATAGCAGATAACCGGCCACTTGTTTCGCTCTTAGGCTTATTACCGAGCTTGCTCCTCACACAATCCGTGGAACTACTGTGTACATATGTTACACGTACATGGAAAGACTACCTGGTAGCGACAGTAACACCATGCTTCGATCACCCACGGCTGACATGTCTCGCGGAACGAATAAGAGAGTGACACAAGCTCCTTGGTCTGTGAGACGCAGGGACAGACCAGCCATATCACGCTCGGGCCGTATATGTATGAGCTCTAGAGTCTAAAACATGACCAGAAACAGTTCTGGAGAAGGGGAAACAAGGTTGTAATTGAGCCGCTCTCGCCAAGAATGAGATCTACAGGGTTTCAGAGTTTGGTCTCGACTTCCATGCCGGAATCGCCTCGTTCTCCCAGAGTCACTCGCTTGGAAACGGGAGCCATGCGTAAGGAAGAACCAAGTCGATGCAAAAGTCGTACCAGAAGACGCTTGACAGGTACCTACTCAATCATCGTGATTTGACTCCCGCGCCCACACGCCGCCCACACGCCGCCCACACGCCGCCCTGCCCCGCGCACAGTACATAAGAGAGAAAGACATTTTGTCAGTCAATTGTCAAATAGTGATGATGATGATCAAGTGCCGTCTTGGTACATTTTATGTAGTTGGCACATTTAGCTGCTTGGCAGCGAACCGTTGTCGAAAATGGTCCACGGTGAGTTGGACGACTCCGTCTCCCGTCCCGAGTGGCTACCATCCGTCGAGATTGGTGCTTGGCAGTATGGCAATGTCTTGAATTTCGTTTCGGGTCAACAATTTACGGGGTATTCCACCAGGCGATTTTCACCAGCGCGTTAAGTCTAATCAAAATTTAGTTACCTAGTAGTCACGAAAAAGTGTGCTTTGCCGCGGCCCGCGCGAAAACATCTCGTTATAGGTGATAAGTGCATACACACACACACACGTCCATTGTTGCCACTTGGTCAGCATCTGACTATCAGCACCACAGTGAATGAGCCGAAGGCCCGAAACGTGGCATGAAGAATCGTACCGAGTCCTACGTTGCAGAAAGTCGAATCTTACATACAAGGATGTTTGCTTGGCGCTGTAATGGCAACGCGAGTGAGGCGTGTATAATAGTGTCCGTCACATGTGCAATGACGGCTGAGCGGTTTGCCACAACTACGGGATAAGATCATAAGGTACCAAGCCTGATATTCAATGCGTCGGGCCGTCGGGGTCTGAAACGCTGATGTGCAATTATATAGTCATGGCCATGGCTATGGCCGTCATTGCACATCGGAATATGTGTACACATATACAGCTTCCCTGGCAATTGGCAGGAATGGCGCTCGTAATGGAATTCGTCGAGCTGGTCTGTTGCATCTGTCGGTTTACTAAAGTTAGCTTCGCCACGGCCAGTGCAACGCAGTGCATCCCTATCGAAACGAAACCCTCCTTGGCGTTTTCAGAAATCCCCATCAAAAGAGAACGGGAGCCGACGCCAAGCATCCCGACTCCAAAACAGTTTTGATGCAAGCACATTTGTTTCGCGACAATCAATTGGCGTCCTAGATATGTACGATGCATTCATGACGGGGAAAACATGCCAGTGGCCTCTCTTGAGGTTGTATGGTGTATGTGCATACTCCGTACTACAATGCTGCATTTTCATCTCATGTCTGTCTTGCCCTTCCTTGTAAATTTTGGGAGTCACTTACATATGTATTGGAAGATGTGAAGGATAACAAGCGCATGAGCTACCGCATTTTGCAGCCCTCGAACTTGATAGGTAAAGAAGGTGAATGGACGGAGGGTTCGGATCGATGATCGACGTCGTGCACGTAGGGGTGTAGATTCTTGTGCGACATGAGACTCAGAAGGTTTGGTTGTGGGCAGGTCCAAGAAGCATGCGCTTTTAAGCATGACCGACATGCCTCACCAGCACATCCTACCTACCTGGCTACGGTCTGTTCCTTTGCTTGGCTCTCTCTGCCTGAGCACGTATGATAATCCACGTACTCTGTACAGATGTCAAAGACACGCAGTTCGTTACGCAACATTCGATATCGGGTCACATGCCGGGGACTACCCGGCATAAAAGGTCCTTTTTGGCAGAGCATCAGTCAACAACTTCATCGCTCTACAGGTTACAAGTGCAAACTCAAAGGCTATGTGTTTTCTTGCATCTTGAGGAAAGATCCCCACGTCACGAATGGTGCGAAGCTCAGGCTTGTCCCAACAATTCCAACAACTTCACATTCGCACGTGCTCCCATGCCTGCTTTCAACTTGCGCGCGGCGCAATTCTCCAGCAGGCAAGCCACCGTGAAGTAAGAGAGGAAAGCTTGATTGCAATACTCTACAGTTGATGTAAGCCGCTGAAAGTTGAAACAATTCGACCCGGAATTCGAATGCATAAGCAACTTCCGAAGCCGTGAGCACCGAGAGAGGTGGACAGTCTGAGGTTGGTCACATCCTCCTTCGAATTACATATTTCATGTATATCCGCGGCAACAGCTTGTTGAACAGAAGCTTGCGCTAATGCAAGGTTGCAATTGCAAGCAGCATCGCCGAGATTCTCGACGATGGTACATAGTACAGGTACCTAAAGTCTCGTGAGCCTCCGCACAGTTCGCATTCTCGGAATCTCGGGTCCCCTAGGTCAGAACCCGGGTCGGTGGCTGTTCTTATTACTCGTCACTGTCAGTGCTCACCGTACTTACTCGATGTGGCGTCTCGCAAAGCACGATTGTCGAGATTGTCGTGCAAATAAAACATGGCGCCCTCCGTGTGTATTATGTACGGAGTATAAGGAGCGGGGGACCAGAGTTTGTTGTCAACTTCCTTCCTCGGCGGGGAGTGCCAGTTGATAAGCCATCACATTCTGCACCAGAATCACCAACATCATCAAAAAGGAGGCGACTCGCGAGGCAATTCGTGGGCTCCACCCATGAGCGACATGGTTATAAGGGAACTAGGTATACATAGGTAGGTAGATACATAACCTGGTTAGGTCCCAGTACCGCCATAGATGATACATAGCTGCCAGCGCCACTTCAGTACCTATGATGGAATCACAAGCGACAGTACGGAGTATTCCGTAGAGAGATTAATTGCTCAGGACTGATCCCGCTTTCAAAGCGCAAAGACCGAAGGGCCAAGCTTCCAGGTATGTATGTAAGGAGTATTCCGTATGTACAGTATTTGCGAGGTTAGGGAGAATTCAGCAAACAGCCCTGCCGCGTGGGCAGTTAATAATCTTCAAGGAAGTCGACATGAGCATACATAGAAGCGAGAACAGGAACAAGAGAGAGCGCCCCTTTCTTCTTTCTCGTGCTGGAGCCGCAGCGTGATGTGGAGGGCTACAATGTACTTCGTACGGAGTATATAGGTATGTACCTAGTCATGCGGCTAGCCACACGCCTCCTGTCGACAAGCTGAATAAAGTTGCACTGTAACGGAGTACATATGTACCTATACTTCGTACGACGTGTACTCCGTAATCTGGGCATTTGCCGGCCAGTTTAAGACTCTAGCCTGCATCCGAAGCTCCGGATCATCAGAACGGACTGAAGTGGCCTACATGACTCCGCATCTACTCCGTACAGAGTACATAATGTGTTCCGTACTGCGTAATTTTACCTTGATGACGTGATGTACAGAATATTAGGTACTGTATTGAGTCATTGACGCAGTGTACCACCTCAGCTTCCTGCTGATTGCAAGGACTCGGGCGGCAGTACGCAGTGGCATCGCAGTGGCAGACAGTGGCAGGCAAAGGCAAGCCAGCCTCCGTCCTACATACCAAGCACACTCTAAACGGACCCTGCCATTTCTCTGCTTTCGTACATGTCATCAAAGAAAGTTCCGTTCTACCTAGGCCAACTCGCATATCAATCGTCTTCCTCCCTGCTCCCTTGCCACGCCAAGTTTCATTTGCTTCCATGAGATGATAAGACCCTCTTCTCCACGCTCGATCTTGGTCATTATCCCTTGTTGGGCATTGCTCTGCCCGCCTTGATACGTCTTTGGCTTTTAGCTTTCTGTTTCTGGCTTCGCGACTCACACACCGACGTCCGATTACGCATGACGTACGCTGATGCACTGACATCCACTGGCATCGGCTGCACCCGCCATATCCGCTTCAACACATCCGCTGGCTCTTCCCGCTCTAGGCGCAGCCACTCAAATACCTCGAGGCTTTCGCTCCAGCCGAAGTTCGACACCATCAATTGCTCCAGGCCGGGGACATCGACGTTGAGCGCCTGGACGGCTGTATGAAGCGCAAAGAAACAGGCCGCCTACCTACTTGATCACCTACAGGCTGGATACTTGCTTCTATGTACCTCCTCCGTACACTTATTATCCCCAGCAGAACGCACAACCTGGCTGACTGGTGTCCGGAATCGGAGAGCCCTAATAGCCTTTCAAGTTTCCACCCATACAACATACAAGACCTGACAGGCACATGATAAAGTATCTGACCGACTGAACCTTGGACATCATCAATCTGCAGTTCTGCACAGCGTCTGCGACTTAGTTCCAACATCACTTGCTCCAAGCTTGGCACTAGTCGTGTGACACAGCGACGACAATTAATAAGCCTTCCACGCACGGAGTCTCGATTCTTCATCACCTGGTACATACAAGAGCTGCCCACCCCTTCCTTTGCTCAATTTGATGAGGGGCCACTCGCGTTGCGCGTTGCGTGAACCTTGTTCTCTTCTTCTTTTTGCTCTGGTCCTTTGAACGGGGGAGCCGGCTATGTTGTAGCATCTCGACAAGTTCAACACAAGCTTCTGACCAGCTACATAGTCGCAGCAAATTACAGATAGTGGCAGGTCCTGCTGGGCAAGGAAAACACCAACCTGTTGCTAGCGCCATCATCGGATCTGGCAACGCACCAAAAGTCCCCCAAAGCAAAACGACCCCGCGTGCTGGCCGTACCTAGGGGAGTCTGCGTGGTCCTATCAGGGCCGGACTGAGCGAGCTAGGTATTTGCGCCGCTTCCCGCCATCTTTTTCCCAGCTTGCTGAACTGTGGCGCTTGTGCTATCGCCATCAGGCATCATTCGACGCTACGCTGGCGGCGGGCCCGAGGATCAGGTATAGGACTAACTAAGTGGTAGGGAGGTACGGAGTAGAGACAACTTTGGTGCTGGCCATTTGTTCAGGCCATCGCCCGCTGCTAGCTGCCGTGCACACGGTGCCGAAGACAAGCTGGCAGGTGTTGGAAAGGCTGAACATTCCTCGAATTCGGCTTTCGGCATTTTCCATCAGTGCTTCCATGCTTGCTTCTCTCCTTCCATCGCGGCTTACATCCTGACTAATAAGCGCATTCACTGCGTGAGAGAACCTCAGACGACGGCCCTTCAAGGCCACGACACCACCGCCAACATCGTCATGGCCGTCACAATCGAGGGCGCATGCCCATGGACTTCGTCATCGATGGATCAGTCCGAGGACGCAGATCTCGCGCCGTCGTCAAGCATGGCTGGTGAGTGCAGCGCTATTTTTAAACAATCTCATCGCCCATTTGCTGTCTCTCGAAAGAGGCGTTTTGTCGTGGGAAAGCCGGCCAGGCCCTTTTGAAACCAACCCTTGAGCACCTACCTTCCTGCGATCCTAAACCCGCTCCAGTGTCCAGGTGGCCGCCGCTAGCACCGACGCGGTCGTCTGGTTCAATGCAGGCCATCTCGCACATCAACTACGAAGTAGTGCTCCGTACATACCTACCTACCTACGGAGTACATACATACATATCTCAAAGTTTGAGGCTCAAACACGTCAACACATCAACCACCTCAGAAACAACGCGCTCACTCCAGGCAGCCGCCACCGGGCAGTGGCTGCTGGTTTCGGAGGGCGCAGGCCGGCGCAAGCGGTTGCCTGGCTCCTAAATTCTCGCAATCATCTTTCCAGTGCGCCGTCGGGTCCGTTCCGCCGTCAATGGACTTTGCGCATTCCTTCCTTTCGTCCACTTCACCCGCTCCACCCTGAGCCCTGCCTCAGTGCCTCGTGCCCTCCACGCCCACCCCTCCCCCATTTTCTCGTTCGCCGCGTGCGGTATTCGTGACGTGATTGCCTGCGGCTCCATGCTCAGTCAATCAGGGCTAGCGACCTGAGCGACCTTGCCTTTACTCCGTAGCACCTAATTACCTGCCTTTTGCCTCGCGCCTCGTCCCTCCGACCGACGGAGAATGTAGTGCCTTGGTCCCCAGGCAGCTCGCTGACTTTTTCTTTCCATAGCGACCCGCTTTGCAGCGACACCCTCCGCTGTTGGTGCGACAAAATCGCCGTCCCACGCCCCGACTCCGATACGTCTGGCGCTGGGATATCCCACCCCGTCGACGGCCCCGTCGTCAGATTTTGATCTTCTTCCTCCTCCTCACCATTCCACCAGCTCTTATTATCCTCCTTCACCTCATCATCAGCTTGCTCCCGATATCAATGACCCAATTCTCGAAGACGGCGACCAAGATTCTGGCACTGACTCGCCCATTGAGCCGGTCACTCCAGTGAGTGGAGGCCGCCACACGCACAACCTCATCACTCTCCACCACAGCCGAAGCAGCCAGGGCAGCGTCCACAGTGTCAACAGCGTCGGCAGCCACGACAGCCAGGGTAGTCAATACACCCGACGCAGTCAATACAGCGATTATCAATCCTCGCGAACACCAACTCCTACCACTTCTCAGACTCGGTCACCCTCGACATCTCGCAAGGCGCCTTTGCTGCTCTTTCCGCCCACCTGTGCAATCCTAGCACCCCACGCCTCGGCCAGGCTCGCCGATTGCCCGGCGTCCCAAGTATCGCACACGCCCACACCTGCCTTACGGCGTACTGGCCGCAGCTCTACCAGCAATCTCAAGCGCACAATGTCGCGACTATTCCGACGGTCCAATTCCGCTCTGGAAAAGGATAAGGAGTACGGACACGCAGATGGCTCGATGCCCATGCCAATGGCTGGATCAGCGCCTCAGTCGAGCAACTATCTTAATGGAACCGGTGTGCCCAGCAGTCGATATCCAAATGGTGGCTACAAGTCATCCACCACCACCCGCTCGAGCTCCCCGCCTTCTCCGGGAGCAGCGCTAGAACTGGTACAGTCGCATCGGCCGGTGTCAACCATGAACGGCATTCACGGGTCACCCCCTGAACCAGCCGAGTTCAGCAAGAAAAACCGAGCGTCCACGGGCTTGACACTTCGAGGCCGCGCTGTCAACTTTGTGGGAAACACCATGAGCCGTGGAAGTCGACACCATAACAAGGGCCCTCGGCGAGCGAGCAGTTTCGACATGACCAACAGATCAGCTGATTCAACTGTTTCAAAACGCAATGATGAAAAAAATATGTATCCGCCCGAGCGCCTGCCCTGGGCCATGCCCCCGGAAGCTGGCACCGGTGTGAAGGCACGTCGCATGAGCTTATCATTACCGGACGATTTCACTGTAGATGTGGCCGAGCTGCTTTCTGAATTTGAGTACCAGAGCAAGCTGCTGGGCCGCCATGGAAAGCATCTCGGCAAGGGCGCGGCGTCCAAAGTCACCCTGATGGTTCGCAAGGGATGTCCCGGAGAGTTATATGCGGTCAAGGAGTTCCGGGGCAAGTCGCATCGGGAAAGCCAAGCAGATTACGAAAAGAAAATCAAGTCGGAATTCAGCATCGGCAAGAGTCTCCATCATCCCAATATCGTGGAGACGGTTCGGCTTTGCACAGACCACGGCCGGTGGAACCACGTAATGGAATACTGCGCCGAAGGTGACTTATTCGGCCTGGTGCAGAAGGGATTCCTCAAGGGCGAAGACAAGAAGAAGGACCGGCTCTGTCTTTTCAAGCAGCTGGTGCAGGGAG
Source organism: Claviceps spartinae (assembly GCA_018360215.1). Taxonomy (NCBI): domain Eukaryota; kingdom Fungi; phylum Ascomycota; class Sordariomycetes; order Hypocreales; family Clavicipitaceae; genus Claviceps; species Claviceps spartinae. The sequence continues at coordinate 74,266 of SRPX01000037.1, forward strand.
TCAACTACTTGCACGCCAATGGAATCGCGCACCGAGATATCAAGCTAGAAAACTTGTTGATGACCAAGGATAGCAAACTCAAAATCACCGACTTTGGCGTGTCAGAAGTGTTTAGCGGAACGCACCCTGGTCTCCGCGAATCGGGCGGGCAGTGCGGGCAGAACATGGGCGAGGTGCGCCTGTGTTCGCCGGGTATCTGCGGCAGCGAGCCATATATCGCGCCCGAGGTGCTGGAGAAGAAGCATAGCTACGACGCGCGGGCTCTCGATGTATGGGGCTCAGCCATCGTTATGATCTACCTGACGTTTGGCGGCGCAATCTGGTCACGAGCGGAAGCCGGCAACCTGTATTACGACAAGCTGGTGCGAGGGTGGAACAAGTGGTATGCCAAGCACCCCGAGTGTGATGCATGCATCACGGACACGGATTATCCCAACTGCTACGCCCTCGACATCGGCGTCAACCCGCCGGCTCTGCGACGAATCCTACTGCAAATGCTGAATCCGGACCCCAGCAAACGCATCAGCATGAGTGAGGTGGTGCACAATCGCTGGATGAAGAATGTGGAATGCTGCCAGCCGGAATCATACGAGGAGCAAGCTCAGATTATTGATGCGACGAAAAAAGATACCATCCAAAAGGGATCGGCCAAGAAAATTTACTGCCACAGTCATCTTCCTCCCAAGAGCTCTGGCTCTCATTCACTTGGAAAGATGCCCGGACAGCCTGGCTATTGAGGGCGTGGGGAGTGAGGTATACGGCGTGACGGCGTGTAGGACGCAAGCTCTACATGGCATTTATTCGGTAGGGACCTTTGTTTCTTTGTCTTTATTGTTATTTTTTACTTTTACTCTTTTTTTGATATTCTTATCTGTATTCTCTAATCTTGTTGTGCACCCACCCTCCAACAAGGTATGCATCATACTCTTAAGATGCAACTCTGGTTATTACCCGGACATGCATTGGGGAGATGACGCACTGAAAGGGGGGTTGAAAGGCGTTGGGGCAATGGGAGGGGACTATTGACGACATGAGAGGAATCACGAGCAATCGTGGGGAGCCACGGCGTTGAGATTGTTTTTTTTATATCTTTCGAGACCCTGTTATCATAGAGGATTGGTGTGGGTTGTCTGCTATGGACTTATACTTTGGCTTGTACGTTAGGTTTGTCAGTACAGTCATATGGCCGGGGCAGTACCAGTGACCACTGCCAGGGGTTGGGTGATGGCGTTGTCGCGTGGGCGAACGAGGTTGGACAGCAGGACGGTTGAATGGTTCTCGATTGTTCATGGGATTGTCCTTGGATGGTGGTTTAGCACCTAACCATAGATGGCTTAAATTGACGATTCATGATATTGCAGCGAGTTGAACAATTTATGATCTGATGGGATTGGCAAATTGAGCACAATCGGATCAATGTTGTCATACTCGGGTTGGATAACGCCCATCTCCACCACTGCATACAACTATACGATAATTACAGTATGTACACGTGTATGAGCCGGACAGAAGCACATGCGATGTCTCGTTCCGGCGGTCCTCTGAGACACCACGCTGTCTCGTCCGGTAAGGGCATCCGATCCCTGTACATCCTCTACTCCGTAGCACCTATGTACATATATAATGTACATATGTATGTACGGAGTATCGGGACGATTGGACCTACCTACGAATAAGGGCACATGTCTCGGACAGGACGCTTTTGGATGCGTCCGCGTTTGTCTTCGAGAATGTCTGTGCCTCTGAATGTCCATTGGCACGATACCTATAGGCTAGGTAGGTAGAAGCCGCTCCACAAGGCACACACACTTTGCTTTTGCGTGACGGCTTGCGGAGTACATACAGGATCGGAGTGATGGTGTTGGACGGCAGAAGTGGGGGAGGGAATCTGGAATTGGCGTGGGTACGGACTACGAATAATACATATGTACTAGGTACCAGGTACATATATATGTACCGTATTAACTCAGTAAATTCGTCCAAGCCCGTGGGTCTGATAACCCTTGCTCGACAAGATTTTAGCGATGCCATTGGCTTCTCCACACACATTCCAATTTAAAGATGCGGACAGCGGGTTGAGCCCGTCCCTCTATGTGTAGGAGCCAATGGTATCGCTGAAAATCTGTTCGAGCAAGGGTCATCAGACCCACGGGCTTGGACGAATTTACTGAGTTGATACGGTAGGTAAGGTATGTACCTAGGTACGGAGTAAAAGGGAAGGGGGTTCGCGGGGGACGCGCGTGCCTGGGCCCTGGTGGGATGGATCATGGAACTGGAACTTGGAAGGGTCGTCGGGGCGGAGGGGGCTGGGAGTAGGCAGGTAGGCACCTATGTATCGAGTCCTCAAGCCATCATGCGTCAAGCGTTCAATTCAAGTGTTAAATATCAAGTGTTAAATACATATCAAGTGTCGAGTGGTCAAGTCCTGACACGTCCACATCTCAAATTATAACACCTATCAAGTCGCGCCTCCTGGCACGCACACATTGCCACAACAACATTATCCCCCCCGAATCCCAGCCATCAAACCACATCGTGATCCACCACATCTCCCGATGGCGGACGCCCAGATACACACCCAGTCGGAAAAGCGGACCACGGCTAGGTCGGCTTGTCTAGCGCCCAATCTGCATCTATCATCCGCCATCCGCCTATCGCTGCCCTGAGTCCTGACTCCTGACAAGAGATTGTTTGCTACCTCCTACATACATACATACATACCTACCTACTAACATAATGTACAAAGGAGAAGAGGCGGATGTGCTTACCGCGGGTGCAAGGATTTCGGCACCCGCCCGTACATCCATCCCTATTACAGTTTACTCCGTAGATACTGCGTCTTTGCGAGATTTTGCGTCACTGACCTCCGTACTCTGTAATTACCGGCACGTTATTATTGTGTTCTCGGTGGTCCGCTCACCGACTCTTTGGGCATCTGACGCCCCCCCATCCCATCCGTCCATCCGTGGGGGAGAATTTACGAATCAATGCAGAAAGAAGAGGTGATGAAAGGGAAAAGCCGCTCTGATGAGCAAGGAAGGGTCCAGACATACCTAGGTACCGCATCATGTTACGTAGTACTCCGTAGGTACCTACATATTAACAAATGTCGATTCAGAAGAAATGCTGCACGAATGAAAGGCGCGCGGATAAGTGCTCCCCGACTTATACAAGGTAGGTATGTTATGCAATACTCCGTAGGTTGAAGATTCTGGCGGCTTGCTAATATGTATGAAAAAAAATTGCACAGAGCTGTACATGCGTATTTTCAGGCTTCTGATGCGACGGACCCTGGATCCTAACTGCTCGCGATTGTGCCCAGATTGCAGACGTGTAATCTCTTTGATCTGTTGCTCCCGTTGCATCCTACCGCTGAAATCGGGAGGTCGAGGGCCATTATCAATGTGCCATTTATCGCCGAATGACCGCTACCGATGAGCAGAGACCGCCACCGATGAACAGATCACGGTGATCGGATTTGGCTGGGCTCGTTCAACTGGACGCTCTTTTCAGCCCTGTGGTCACTGGTCACACAATTCGGGAATCGGCTGTTCGGCAATAGGCCTGGGCCCCGAGCATGTACAGAAACGTCATCTGGTCACTTCTACGGAGTACTTTACAATTTTACATACATATCCCCCAACCCTTAATCAACGAACCCAGGTGACGCAACCTTGGCTCCCGCGCCGCTGCCGCAACAAACTACCCCAAAGTAGAATGCTGGATGTCATATGCGGACCCTGGAACGGAAGGTCACCAATAACGTCGCGAAAGGTTTTGGCATACGTGAAAAGCCGCGGTATGGGATGAAGTGGGCTGCCATGTGGCATAGAATATCCGCCATACAGTATCACTGTATATAACAAGTATTTAAGAGGACAGAGAGGTGGTGTACACGACTTTAAAAGAACTCGATGTGGCGGTGTCATATGATATATCGTGTGCGTGGCGCAGATGCGAGTGCGAGCGCGGGTGCTACTCTAGTACATACCGTATAGTTACAGAGTAGCATCTCAAAGATAAGATACAACTCACCAACCGACCAGGAACGTGGTTACAATAACCTCAATCTTACCACCATGCGCTTATTGACAGATGCCTACATAGACGCGCGTACACTAGCTGTAGACTGGCCAATTAGTAGCACGGCGCATTGCGTAGACAGGGAACGAAGCAGGAATCGGTTGCAGAATCGGTGAGTACATAGGTATGTATGTAGTTGGTTCGAGGTTGTACTCCCTAGGCGCGATGTCGGAATGTGGCTACTCACCATGATGCGGCTTTGACTACATGTTCTGTAACTTGTAGTTACAAACACAACATAACAGGTAGTAGCCAAGATATCTACATCACTTTTCGCTCGGCATTTGTTCTTCATTCTCCATTGGTAAAATGTCGCGGCTGCAATAGAATGCTACACTACAATAACTTCCCAAAAGCCCCCCCCCCCTTAAGACAGCTTCTTCTGCATCAAGTCAGCCAGCTCGTCCAGTAAATCCACCGTCTCAGCCGGGCTGGCAATCCAAGCCGTAGTGCCCACACTCCGGGCTTTGAAGTCATTGGAGCCCGCGCTCAGGAATTGATCACCAACATGGAGCGTGTTCTCGCCTTTGATGGCCGTGCCGCGTGGATTTTGTCGCCCAAACCACTGCTGGCACACCGTCACGCCCCAGCTCTTGTCTCCAATGTCGACAAACACATCACGGCCGCCGTTGAAGGCACAAAAGGGGATTCCGGATCCTCCGTGGCTGCGGGTGCGGCCGCCGTCCCGTCCAGCCCGTCCAGCTCCGGCTGGTTGCGCGTGCGAGCCGAGGTGGCTGAGCTCGAGGATTCGCTGAACCACGAGCACTGTCTCTTCGAGACTTTCGCGGGCGATTCGCACGTGGGGATCTGATGGGACGATGCCTACCGCGCGATCTTTACGTACGATGGTGGCTGGCAGGTTCATGGTGCGCACGCAGTCTCCGAGGGCTGATTCAGCCACGTCGAGGAGCGCGGTGATGTCTGCCTCGGACCAGGACGCCATTTCTGGGGTGAGCCACTCTTGTCGAGGCACGGGGGCCAGACGATGGGGGGATGAGGGCTCGTATTGGAATAGGTAGTTGGCCTCACCACCCATAATGACCAGGCTTCTTTTCTGGCTGTCGTCTAGGTCTGTCGATGTGGCGACTGCCTCGAGTAGGCCGTGTAGACGGCCGTAGTACCCGTCAGCCGTGGTGTATCCCGCAGCGGTGACGATTCCAATCTTGATATTCTTGCGCAAGAGATCTGCGTGCCGACCGAATCAGGATGGCCCTTAATTTAAATTTGGTGCAGGGAGGAATTGAGGCACAGACACGGCACGTGGAACGTGTGTGAAAATGCTGGTTGAGACCAAGAAAAGATGAATACTCACCGAGAAGCCGAGGAATCAACGCACTCGAGGGCTCCAAGCTTTCTCCGTCATCATACAGCGTCACATCGCCATCAAACGTCGCCAGTTGCAGCGCACCACCCGTCACAGCCATGGTCTGCGCCGAATTTAGAACCAGCCGCACATCGTTGAACGAGGGAGCCACGTAGCGTCTAGAGGAGATGTACCGCTTGCGATCCTGGTACTTGAAGGCGGCTTCCAGAGGCAACCTGGTGAAGAACGGACCAGCCGTCGGCACCAGCATGCCGAGTTTCGATGGCATAGGCGAGAATAAATTGTCTACAGAGGCCTCTTGGCCCTGGATTTGTAATTGGTGTTGCTTTTGACGCATGACTGGGAGGATATGGGTTAGTTTTCGCGCTCCAAAGGATATATAAGGGAATCGGAGTTGGTAAAGGAAGAAGAGACAGAAGAATAAACAAAAGAAGACATACTGTGATCATCAATCATCATCTCAACATCGCGCATGATTTCTGCATATCGCCGATGCGCCTCCTCCCCCATCTTGACCACGCTGGCATCATCCCCCAACACACCCGTCGGCTGCGAGTACAGAACGAACGGGACCGCCAGGAGTCCCTTGATCCATTCTACCATGATGGATTATTAGCTTGCAAGAAAGCATCACTAGACGTTGCACAACTTGGTCTAGAAACTTGGACAAAAGAAACAAGCCGTCGAAACAAAGTGAGTGCAGGTCCGGACATGCAATGTAGGGACGCACAAACCATGCTGAGGCTGACCTATGGAGCTCAAGATGTGAGGATATTTGGGCCAACATGAACGTACCGATAAATTGGTCCCGTCGATGCGTCTTGAGAGCATCTTGTAAAGCGTCAGCAAGAACACGCCATGCCGGCCCGTCCAGTCCAGTATAGCTTCATGACAATGGAACGACGGAAACTCACACTCGACGCGATATCTGGTCGTCATTGTATCGTCTTTCTTTGACCTTGGCTTAGTTGTCGGGGTGTACTTATGTATTTTGGAATGTAATTGTGTGCCTGCTTCTCGGGGTTTACATGTATGTTTGTTTGTCTAGTGCTTACTTAAGTGTTTGATCGTCGGCATTTACTTACATTCAATTCTCGGGGTTTACCTCTGCCTTCAATTTTGTGACAACAATCACCAGATCTCTCCCAACTCTTTGGTTACTGCCACAGGATGAAGAGTGTCTTGGAATAGAGTGAAATAGATAAAGGAGGAGGCCCGATGGGGTAAATGCTAGGCAGATTTGGCGAGGCCCGTGGCGTGGACTTCCGTCGGCTGCGTATTTGGGATTGAACCTCTAGACAAGACACACAATAGACACGCGGAAGCTATCATAGACGAATCAACCACGGTTGAATCAGGACGATTCGGTCGAAGGGGTATGTATGTAGGGCAAGAGTCGCGAGACGGCACGTCACGGGCTGGAGGGGTTCAACCGTTCAAGTCAAGGACACAGGACACAAAGTGGGGCGACCTGGCGGCGGAGACACGCATCAACGTAACTCCTTGTCTTCAAATAGATTCATTGTCTTCCATTGCCATCGACTGCTCGTCTAAGGCCTACGGCACCGCTCGCTCACCATGGCCGTCCACAACCTTCACGGCTATCCGTCGACTGTTCCAAGCATCCAGCAGCCGTTGCTCGGCCGCTGCGTGCTGCGTCTTCCTCTCCCATGCTGGCTTCTTTCAAAAACAACATCTTGGTATCGCGTCTTCCTCTCCGTGACATGTCAAGCAGCCAAAACTCTCAAAAGCCTTTTGTTCCACGCATCCATAATTTGGTCTCGACACGCCGTGAGAGTGATCCGGACGGCCTTGGCCTTGTCGGCTCGTCAAATACACATGATTGCATAGCTTCCCCCGTAACTCTGCTCCATGTACTCCATCGTGTTCCTTCGAAAACGCTTGTCAAACTTTCGCCAATCTTCATTCCGAATGTAAAAGAAGACGTGCCAGTAATCCTGCGACTCAATGCACAAAAGAGCACTGCAACGGAATCTTTTCATTCGTATTCTATTTTATTGTACGCTGCCTGCTGCGGCTTGTGCCTGTTGTAGAGCCTGTTGGGCTTGGTGAGCAGCAACCTCATCCGCCTTCACTATGATAGATTGTAGCATATTTTGCTCCTCAACTGACAAGTGGCTGGCAAGATTAGCATAGAATTGAGGCCGTTCTTGTTGCATTTCTACAAGTGGTATCATCGTTAGTGTTCACGTTGAGTTGTTTGCCACGTGTTCGCGTGTGGAAAAAAAGTGCGGGAAAAAGAGGAATAGCACGTACTCATGAGAGTGGCTTTGAATAGTTGGTATGGCTCGATCTTATCAAGTGCCGAGTTCAGTAAAACACTGTCTTCTCCCAATTCGTCGTCGTCAGCATCATCGATCGCGTGACTGTACTTTTGAGCCTAGTGAAACCACCATTAGTCCGTATTCAAATTTTTGTCTCCGTGTTTGCGCAGGAGGCATGCGCGCAAGATTTCGCAAACCTCTTCGTTCAGGAATTCCAAGTAAGCCTTGTTTTCATCTTTCGATTCCATCACCTCTTCGTCGATTGCTTCTTCTTCATCACCATTCCAGTTGTCTTCATTATCGTCCCATTCGTTTTCGTCGCCGCCATCGTACGTCGCATCCAGGTGGAAGTCGTCACGCAAAGCCTCGTCGCGATCTGAATAAAGGAAGGCATGTCAGTTTGTTTGATTCTTCATCAACTTGCAACATGTTGCCGGGGGGTGGGGGGTTGGCTGTCTACTCACTCTTCATGGCATTCGGAAGTGTTCGGAAAAGTTCCGTGATGCCTTGTAGCAGCCGTGGCCATCCGACAGACACACTTGCTGGTACTTGGTCATGATTGAGGCTAAGAAGGGCAGAAATGGCAACGATGCAGAGCTTCTTATCGTGTACACGGCTGAAGGACGTCATGCTGCCAAACCACAAGCTGAAGAAGCGATTCGTCCAGCCATTATTCTCGAGCACTTGTAGTGTCAGGAGTGGGTTATAATGGATTGCATTGATCACCATCTCCATCAAATGGATCTTGTAGCTTTTGAGTTTGATTTCCTGGCCGGCGAGAATGCTCATGGCCATGTTGATGAAGCCCTCAACACAGCTGTCAATGTGCCCGCGAAGACTGAGCATCATGGCTTCCGCAAGCTTGCAGGCACAGATCCTTTCCACTCCACCTTTGACTTGTTCAGTGAACATATCGGCCACCATTGTGTAAAGAGCTTGAATGTATTCAGGCTTCTGGATCAACTGAGGCGTTCCGTAATGGACAAAGTTGTCCAGGGCAGGTAGCATGTCCTCAAGGTAGTACTCAGCCCCAGCTTTAAAGGTTGTGTGTATCAGCTCAAAAGCCCTCCACATGTTTGGCGAGATCGCCTTGGCGGAAAAGGTACAGCTATCAATAATTTCGAAAATTTCGTTGTAGAGGTCTGGACAACAAAGTCAGCATCAGATTATTACCTTCAGCTCTGAGAGAACCATGCCACTCGTTTTTCGGTGCCAAAGAAACGGAAAGTTCTTCATCTAGATCTCCATTTTCTTTCTTCATTTTTGGCAGCTATAAAAAGATTTGACATACCGTAAAGCTTGTGGTCGAGCGTGACTGTGATCACGGGCATGAGAACAGCCTCGATGTGGAGCAACACGTCTGGCGTGCTCTCAAGAGTGAGAATGAGGGTTCCAATGGTCTGCAAAACGCCCAAGGCGGTGATACTCTTGTCATCGTAGTCGGAGAATCCATGTTCGCCGTCGTCACTGACTTTGCTTTCTTTCTCGAGGAGCTCTCTCACTATTCGCATATAGGTGTCACGAAGCTGCTCGGAAAGAGCAACGGCGAAGGGGGTAAGCTCCGTGGCAAAGATCTCAACGAAGTCCTCCATGACATTGGCCAACGCATCAATATCAACTTCATTGGCCAGCTTGAGGAGCTGCTGCATAATGGTCGGAATGCTTTGCTGCATACTGGTGCGAATAACGTCATGTCTGATGAGTGGTTGGAGGGCAAGAGACGCAGTAACACGAACAGGTAGGGCAGGATCAGCCATGCAGTCGAGAATGTGTCGGTAGATGGTGAGCAAGTTGTTGACGTCCTGGAAATTGAGCTGCTCGAATTTCTCGATCGTGTCACAGGCTCGAGCTCGGAGATAGCCCTGACTGCTGGTGAAATCGGGAAAGACGTATCGGACGAGGAAGTATTCTACTTGGTTGGCAATCGGACTCTTCTTGCTAAGGATGACGGGCGCAAGAGTTGCAATCATTCGCAAGGCACCTTCTTTCGCCACATGATTCTTATTGTTATCCGGAGCTTGCTCGTACTCGTTGACGACGGCATTGACGAACTTGAGAATCTCAAAGGTCTCCTTTCTTCGACTCTTGGTCAGGTTGACCAAGAAGTTGGTGGCCGCAATGTCGGGAGCAGAAGCTTCTTCGAAGTAGTTTAGCTTGCGATGCAGATACTCCTCAGGCTCATCATGGAACTGCTCAACGTCTTCCTCTGAAAGACACAGCACAGGAAAGACAAAATGAGTGACAAGATTTGTGACATGAGGCCTCAAATGTGTCCACATTTCCTTGGGACGAACACTCTCGTCTAAAAATACCATGATGCAGGAGAGACATGGTCGGCTGAGCCACGACGTCTTAGCAACCCATTTTTCGATTTCTTGAAGGTAGTGCTTCAAGACTTCCGGTGCTATCGTGGTGATGAAGTTTTTTGCGAATTCGGCCGCCTCGGCGCCTTTGCCCGGGCTGGCAGGATTTCCATGTCTATTTCGGGAGAGAAACGTGTTTTCGTTAGCATTGGAACTGGACATGGTATCGGCCTTCGTGTTCTGTGGGTTGAATAGATGGAAGAGAAAACAAACCGTATGAAAAGCCGGTTCAGGTTATAGAAGGCCCATTTCTTCGCCTTCCACCAGCGGTGTCTCTCGCGTTCAAACGTATCGCCCTGCATTGCTGCCGCCGGCATGACTTTCGCAACAGTCTGCAAGAAGACGGTACACCACGCAATATTGACCTGATGCTGGCGCAGATGTCCACAAAGCTCGAGCTATTTGAAAAGCGAGTAAAAAGAGTTAAGGTCAGCCATTTCTTTTCTCTTCGATTCGGAGTATTCTGTGATTCCACGTGAGAATCTGCTGCTGAAATCTTCATCAACTCACCCAAGTGGCATGCTTGTAAGACTTGAGGGCCAGGTGAAGCATTTCGGCTGCCTCTTCGCTTTCCTGATTGACCAGTTCATTGCAGATAGTAAGCAGGCGGGGAAAGCTGTTCTCGACAATGATGTCGAATTGCGCTCTATCGGCATTTTCGTGAGATTTGTATCTGAATGAGCGGCAGATGGCTAGCAGACATTGGAGCCCGGCGAGCACTGAGCTTGGGTTATTGGTGTGCAATAGTTCGGTGGTATAGTCCATGAATCGGGGCCATCGACTGGGGAAATCATGCTGCAGCACGCGCTGAATAACAGGAACGAGTTGCTGACGGACAGCGGCGTCTGAGGCCGCGAGGATTGGCACTAGACGATCCCGAATGCAGATCTTTTCGTCTTCGCCTATCAAGAATTCGCCATTGTGTTGTTCGGCTCGGTACCAAGCACGGTTGACGCGATGTTTGATGTAGATGACGGCTGGAAAGGCAGAATGTAAGAATGGATCGTGTTCGAAGAACGTTGGCGTTTACTGTTGGGGAACTGGGAGAAGGAGGAGGAGAGAACGTACTCGCGAGGCGCACACTGACATCTCGCTCGGCCTGCAAGATGTCGAATAGAGCATTGACAAAGCCCGGTTGCTCCTCAATCTAGTTTGCAAAGTCGGCATGTCAGCATTCTGTTTGATACGACCTTTCTGTTGCTGTCCACAGACGCCATGACAAGATGCGCTCCTCCACGTGAAAAAAAAAAAGGGCTCAGCCAGCGGCGGCAGGCTAGACCGCGGTAGCGGACGATGAAGATCGGTGGCGGCCGTGCGTCAAGCCTGCACTGCCTGGCAAGACAGACATGATGATGGCTGACGTTCTCGAGTTTGATAGCAGCGCGGCGCGCCTTGAGTCTTGAGTCGGGATGGGTGTTAGGATGATGCTTTCCACGTCACGTACCTGCTTCAGCTGCAACTCGGCGCGGCGTCTGTTGTCAGCGTCGGCGGCCAAGCTTGCCCCAAGCAGTTCCCGAAGCACAGATGTGTCCATATTGATGCTCGGGAAATGGCGGGATTCGGCGAGGCTAATAGTGTGTAAATAGATGAGAAAGGGGTTGTGGTTGTGGCCGGTCGAGTCTCGGAGACGAGACGAAGATGGCGGGGCAAATTGTCAGTCGGTCTCGGTGGTGGGTGCGGGCGTAAAAACGGCCAAGTCGGCGTGCCTTGTGGGCTGAGGGCGGTGGGATGTGTGGGCACTGGGTTATGCGGGCAGAGCGCCGTTGCGCTTCGCTATTGCGGCGCAAATTGTGACGAGCAGACCAGAAGCTCAGCAGCCGTCGAGAAGTAAGGCAAGCAAGCGCTGTGCAGCGACGGGGCGCGGCTGACGCAGTGACCGAGGAACGAGGGTATCAAAGGCTCGACCGAGCACGGAAGATGCAAGGACAGAGACGAAAGGCAAGCCTTTGTGGTCGAATGGTGAACCTGGTTGAACCGCGGGGCAGCGCCGACGGAGGCAGACGTTTACGTAGACGGTAGCTGGAACGGACTGCCAATGTTGGCGTGAGAGGCCGGGGAAGACGGGGGAAGCCAAAAAAAAAAAAAGTTTGCGAAAGCATAATAAGGCGACGCAAGAATGCACACCAAAAAAAATAGAGGATTATCTAGCGTGCTGCGTGATACATCATACATATACGTATCCCCGTTCAAGGATACAGACAAGACATACGGAGTTAGTTATGGGTTGGATTAGGCAACACCACCGCCCAGGCACTTTGCTCCTCTCTCATTTTTTCCCTTCCTCTTTCTTTTCCCGTCTTCTGCTCGTCTCAACACCTAAATACATAGTCTCATTGCGCTATGCGTCCATCCCCAGATGATGTCCCCAAATTGCCCCATGAGGTAAGTCACGCATGATGGCCTCTGTACTGAGTACATACTACTTACATATGTACCTATGTATTTACCTCCTACTCCGATGTACAGAGTACGAGGTGACAAGTTACAACTTATGTAAGAGACTGCCGTCTCCGCTTTTTTGTCCTTCTTAAGTACCTAAGGTATGTATCTACTCCGTAAGTGCCTAAGTAGGGGGTAATTGTTGTTGTTGTTGTTGTGTATTTAACAAAGTAGGGGGTAATTTTGTTGTTGTTGTTGTTATATTTTACACCGCTGCGTCCCAGTTTTGGGCATACTAGGGTGTGCAGGGCTAATCCCAGGTTCTTCTAAATAC